>SKCR01039296.1:0-73782 GCA_019454045.1 Zanthoxylum bungeanum | reverse complement strand
GTCACAAGTGTAGTTGATAAGAGAGTAATATTTTTGTCCTAAAGTTCTATCAGATTTCACACATTTCTGTAGCAATGGAATAATTTTTCAGATTTTCTGATTTTTTTCTTTGCTTTTTCTGAATTTTGACTTTTTTATTTATATACAATACCTTCCGTCTATGTAGCGAGCTTTGGGTCGGTGGCTCCCAAACCTGTTGGCTTTAGGGCACCAGGTGTTAAGACACCCCTACGAACTTAATTACTCAGACTTCAGATATAAATATATTTTTTTGTAGCATCTTCGATCCATGTAGCGAGCTTTGGGCCAGTGACTCCCAAACCATTTGGTTTTAGGGCACTAGGTGTTAAAACACCCTTACAGACTTAATAACCCGGATCTTAGATACTTTATTTTTGTACATCAGAAATTTTTTTTTTTTTTTTTTTACTCCATCACTAATTATAGATGCTTCCTCCAATTAAACTAGAGTACGAAATATTACAAACTTTTCAATTACAGCTCATGGCTGTATGTTACTATGCATGTTGATAATATCTGCCAACTGAACATTTGAAGATTCATTTTAATCAGTATTATGGAGAATTCACAAATTAAATAATTCAAAATGAAATAAACAAAAATTAACTTGTTTCGAAATAAATGGTTTGAAATACGTCTCAAGAGTGGAAACTCCTTACTCGGCTATCTCTTACCAATTCACCTTTTTAGTCAAAATTAAAACACAAAAATGCAAAATATTTTTGTAATTTTTGAAAATTTTTCAATTTTTTTGTATTTTTCGAAAAATTTTGGACTAAAAATAAAAACACAATACAAGCAAGTACTATTAACTATACCTCACCCCCAAACCTAAATGAGACATTGTCCCCAATGTCTTAAAAAGTAGAAGAAGAGTGTAGAAAATCGTACCTGATTAGTTGAAATTTTACAGGAAATTACAGGTTAAGATCCAGATTTATTCGTCGCTTCTTACCACGATCGTCCTCGGACCATTTTATTTTTGAAATGATAGGGTCAACTTTCGGTTCATAGGCTATGAGTTGGTCTATTAGATCCGGAGCAGTTCTGGCAGTAAATAAGAGTTCTTTCATAGGTTTTGACACGAACCCATTTCTTTGAGCATCATCAAGAAACACACAAAGAAAATCATAAAATCCATCAACGTTGTACAATCCAATTGTGGTTCTCATTATTCCAGAAAGTCCATTATAGAATGTTTGGACTTGAAGCCACTTTGGAATCTCATGGTGTGGACATTTCCGGAGTAAATCTTTGTACCTTTCCCAAGCTTCGTAGAGAGTTTCTGAGTCTTGTTGCACAAAGGATGTGATGTCATTCCTCAGTTTTCCGGTTCTGGCTGGTGGAAAATACTTTGCAAGAAATTTGGTGGCTAAGCTGTTCCATGTTGTGATAGAACCTGCTGGTAATGAATGTAGCCAGGCTTTAGCTCTGTCCTTCAAGGAGTATGGGAATACACGCAGTCTCATTGCTTCTTCAGCTTCTCGGTTGTAATTGAAAGTACCGCAAACTTCCAGGAAGTTTCTGATGTGGGCATTAGGATCTTCAGTTGCATTTCCTCCAAACTAAACTGACTGCTGAATCATCTGAATGCAAGTTTTGATGTCACCCGCATTTGCTGGTAATGGAGGGAGTACAATACATGAAATGAGTCTGTCAACCACCGGAATGGTTCTGTCTCGAATGGGAATTGGTGGTGCAACCTCCAAAGGTTCAGGTTCAATGTTGACTAAAGCTTCTTGGGCTTCTCGCCTTTCCCTTCTCAACTGTCTGATAGTTCTTTCAATTTCTAGGTCAAACGGTCGTAGTTCAAAGCTTCTGGTTCGTCTCATGAACTTTCTGAGAACCTGAAACACAAGAAAACAATAACAATAAGTAAAAAGAAATTAGATACAAGTAAAAGTATCTAACCCCTAAACTAATAATAAAAGATAAATAAGTCCCCGGCAACGGCGCCAAAAACTTGACCGGCGTAAACACACACGTATAACGCAAGCGTACGTATCGTTCAAGTAGTATAAAAAGTATCGATCCCACGAGGACTTAATACCTAAGTTATTAATTTTATGAGGTTAAATGATTACTAGTATCTAACAGGTTGTTTAATTGATTTGAAATAGCGACGATTCTAAATTTAAAGACAATAAAATAAAATTGTTTGAAGGTAGATTTTAAGAAAATTCAATATTAAAACTATCTAGGGTTGTGATTTATTCCAATATTATTTAAAGATAAAGTGGTTATTTTATAATTGGATAATATATTGATTTATTAACCTGGAACACTAATTTATATAAAAGCATCTTTCGATGGTCAATTACAAATACCTAGTATAATCCAATTGAACCATATGTCTATGTCAACCAAATTACCTAGATTCATTACGATTAAGTTCCAATTAAGACTACCCCCGCCCGACAGGTATATTCTTATCCTGTAAGGAAATCTATTGAAAGGGTTATCTATCCTTAAGGAAGATCGTGGGCTATTGAGTCTAAGGTCTTAAACTTAAAATCCCTATGTCTAGTTCATTTTAAGTTTACCTAATCAATTTAATTAATGGCCAGTTAATTAAAGAGCATTAAGATTAAGACTCAATAAATAAATCTTTATATTATCCAAATTATAATCTAACCCTTATAAACCCGTGATATTGAATTTCATCACAACCCTAGATATTAACTTAGTTATGACACATAGCTAGGGCTGGTAAAAACTTGTAAATAAAAGACATAAACTGCTGAAAAGTAATTGCGGTAAAATAATTACTGAAAAGTAAAAATACATAAAAATGAAATGCTAAGGTAAAAGGAATTACTTTTACTATTACTAATTTAGATAATCTCCCAGAAAATAATATATAAACTTGTGATTATTACCAACCGACCAATCTGGCGGTATCCTGATTAAGTCAAATTAAGTCCAACCAGCCATATAGGCGGTAATATTTGTCCATAATCCAGCCATAAAGGCGGTACCAAAATAAATTTACCAACCGACCATTCTGGCGGTATCCTTGATTAATCAGGTTCAAACCAACAGAAAATAAATTTACCAACCGACCAATATAGCGGTTTCCTTTATTAAGTCAGGTTCAAACCAGATTAAATTAAATTGCCAACCGACCAATATAGCGGTATCCTTTATTAATCAGTATTTTAAATAGTAAATATATCATTTTTAAGGGAGATTAATCTAAATAGCAATAGTAAAATAATTACCTTTCACCTTAGCATAGGAAAGTTACCTCCTCATAGTGAATAGTAAAAACTGTAAAAAGTAAAGAAAGTAAATTACTATTATTACAAAAAGTAATTAAAATTAAATTACAAAAGTAAAAAATTAAAAACTAAAATATTCTAGAGAGAGAAAATCTCGCTTTACACGGATTAGAAGAGAGAGAATGGTACACTGAAATCTGAAATTTCGCGCTCTATTTATAGGTAAAATTTTACTGTTCGAGCGTCGCGACGCCAAAGCCCTCAGCGTCGCGACGCTGGATTTTGTCGACATGGCACGATGAGGAGGCGACACGTAGCAATTCGGATAAGAGGATAAGGTTGACACGTGTAATGGCGGCTGGAACTCAATTATGAAGCTGACGTCATTGATGACGTGGCACTGTTCATGACGTCATTGGTGACGTGGCACTGTTCATGACGTCATTGGTGATGTGGCACTGTTCATGACGTCATTGGTGACGTCATGATGATGTGGCGTGCGCACGTTAGCGGATCTTCTGTGGTGGTGACACGTGGCACGGCGCATGTTAGCAAAGTCAAACTTCTCAAATTCTGACCAGTTGACGAGGCGCACTTTAGCAAATCCGGCGCATGTTGGGCGTCGCGACGCTGAAGGTCTTGGCGTCGCGACGCGGAAAAGACTAAAATATCCCTGACCTTCAGCGTCGCGACGCCCAGCATACGCCGAATCTGCTAACATGCGCCTGGTCAACTGGTCAGAATTTAAGAAGTTTGACTTTGCTAACATGCGCCGTGCCACGTGTCACCACCACAGAAGATCCGCTAACGTGCGCACGCCACATCATCATGACGTCACCAATGACGTCATGAACAGTGCCACGTCACCAATGACGTCATGAACAATGCCACGTCATCAATGACGTCAGCTTCATAATTGAGTTCCAGCCGCCATTACACGTGTCAACCTTATCCTCTTATTCGAATTGCTATGTGTCGCCTCCTCATCGTGCCACGTCGACAAAATCCAGCGTCGCGACGCTCGAACAGTAAAATTTTACCTATAAATAGAGCGCGAAATTTCAGATTTCAGTGTGCCTTTCTCTCTCTCATCTTTTTGATGAAGAGAGAGTTTCTCTCTCTAAAAATATTTTAATTTTATTTTTTATTTTTTTTAGTTTGTAATTTATTTTAATTACCATTTGTAATAATAGTAATTTAGTTTTTACTTTTTACTTTTTACAGTTTTTACTATTCATGAGAAAATAATTTCCCAGCTAGGGTGAAAGGTAATTCTTTTACTGTTACTATTTAGATTAATCTCCCTTAAAATAATATATTTACTAATTAAAATACTGATTAATAAAGGATACCGCTATATTGGTCGGTTGGCAATTTATTTTAATCTGGTTTAAACCTGACTTAAAAAGGATACCGCTATATTGGTCGGTTGGTAATTTAATTATGGTACCGCCTATATGGCTGGTTGGACTTAATTTGACTTAATCAGGATACCGCCAGATTGGTCGGTTGGTAATATTATAATCACAAGTTTATATATTATTTTCTGGGAGATTATCTAAATTAGTAATAGTAAAAGTAATTCATTTTACCTTAGCATTTCATTTTATTGTATCTTTACTTTTCAGTATTTATTTTACCGCAATTATTTTTCAGCAGTTTATGTCTTTTATTTTCAAGTTTTTACCAGCCCTAGCTATGTGTCATAACTAAGTTAATATCTAGGGTTGTGATGAAATTCAATGTCACGGGTTTATAAGGGTTAGATTATAATTTGGGTAATATAAAGATTTATTTATTGAGTCTTAATCTTAATGCTCTTTAATTAACTGGCCATTAATTAAATTGATTAGGTAAACTTAAAATGAACTAGACATAGGGATTTTAAGTTTAAGACCTTAGATTCAATAGCCCACGATCTTCCTTGAGGATAGATAACCCTTTAATAGATTTCCTTACAGGATAGGAATATACCTGTCGGGTGAGGGTAGCCATAATTGGAACTTAATCTTAATGAATCCAGATAATGTGGTTGACATAGGAATATGGTTCAATTGGGTTATACTGGGTATTTGTGTCTGACCATCGACAGATGCTTTCGCATAATTTCGTGTTCCAGGTTAATAAATCATTGTATTACCTAACTATAAAATAATCACTTCATCTTTAAAATGATATTGGAATAAATCACAACCCTAGATCTTTGTGTCTTTTGTTATTTTCCTTAGTATTTTCTTTTATCTTTTTATTTATTTATTTATTTAGCAAAGTCTTTCAATCCAAACAAACAAACAATCTCTCTCTTCTCCATTTAATTAGATATTTGTAAATAAATAGATTCAACAATTAATAACAACAGTAGGAATTAAGTCCTCGTGTGATCGATATTTTTATACTACTTGAACGATACGTGCGCTTGCGTTATACGTGTGTGTTTACGCCGGTCAAGTTTTTGGCGCCGTTGCCGGGGACTTATATTTCTTGAGTTGTTAATTTTGAAACTATCAAATTTACTTATATCTAATTTTCTTTCTTTTATTTTGTAATTTTTATTTCTTTTGTTTTCAGGTGATTAAAAAAATGGAATATTATTGGGAGATTGAAAGATCACGAGCGTTACAACAGAGGATACACCCCAAATCTGGGAGCAACAATCCGGTTTTCTGAGGCCTGTTGTTGAGCCCAATGACTATCACTGGATGACAGAGCCAAGTAATACTACTTTTGCTCAGCAGAACTCAATGTGGAGAGATGTCACATATGTAATGGTAACCACCCAAGCGATTATTGCGAGTACAACTACAATTCAGGGTGGCAGAACTATCAGAATCCTTCATGGTATGATGAGCCAACATATTTCACAGAACCATCACATTTTCCATCTTATCCACCATCTTCCTTCGATCCTTATCAAGAACCAGAACCATCCTGGAAGATCAATTAATTCACATGTTCAAAGAACAAGAAGCTCGATTTGATGCACAAATTCAGAGTAACGCAGAATCCATAAAAAATGACAGATCAGATCAGACAATTAACAAAAAACCAGAACATCATACCTCAAGAACCAGTTTCAGATGACACTGATGAAGCCTTCGAGAACCCAGAAATCCACAATGACACCTTAACAGAGGAGGAGGCTGAGGAGAATCAAAGACCAGAGGTATCAGTTTAGGAACCCGAACCGACAAAGTGTCAATTTGATTTCTATTATTCAGATTCTGACGAGGATGAAACTAAGCTGTTTGTACCAACTGCATCAAAAATTGAGGATGGAATTCTGTATTCTCAAAATGAAGATCTTGGAGATTCCATTGCACAAATGTTTGATGAAGATCTACCTGAGCCAATCATTTCAACCAGATCAGAGGATGAAGACCTAAAATCTAACATTTCTTTTCAGGTTGAAAATTTTGAAACATGTATTTCACAGATGACAGATGAAGAGCTGAAAGCAGAAATTTTTCAAATACATCTGTGAAGAAAAGGTGGAGCAAGAAAAGCAAGCAAATGTTCCAGAGCATTCAGGAAAAACATCGATGTTTTGGGGAGTACAAATCAAAGATATCAACCAGAAGCTTGACATAATGGAATTTCCTTCCAAGTCAAGCATCATACGAGACCTCCTGATTTTCTTTCTTTCTTTGTAGGAACCACTGGAACAATAAGGAGCAAAAAAGTGACACGAGCACTGAATGAGACAAAAATTCTTTTGCCACTTTACCGTTGGAAGAGACCATTCAAAAGCAACGCTCACGGGATTGCCTTTGATAGGACATCCAAAACGACATTGAAACCTCCTTACAGATGAATTTCAGTCACGTCTGGCTGAAGACGAAAAATTTAGCGCTACCAGGGAGGCAACCCATGCAATTTGTTGTAATTTTATTTTGTGTGTGAACTTTTTAATTTGTGTGTGAGTTTTGCAGGAAAAATTAAAAATGGAATTTATCAGGACAAAGCAAACCAGAACAAGCGGGATTTTCACAAAATAAAAATTTGACAAAATCACGAAGATACAAAGTCAATCCAGAAAAGCCGACCGAGTAAAAGTCAGCTTTTGGGACGCGTCCCTATGGATTTATCTGTCGCAAGACATGGTTTTGCCAAAAAAAAAAAAAAAAAAAAATTCAGTGTCGCGACACGCGATGGAAATCAGAGACATAAACAGAGGTGCCACAGATCTCATTTTTATTCCTTCTTCTTCCTCCAACACCACGAAACAGAAGCCATCACCACGACCCACCACACCCCCACATCACCAGATCATCACACCCCCAACCACCGCAAGCCAACCCACCGAGAGCCATCCTTGCCGTGAGCAAGTCTTCGCCAGCCGAGATCCACAGCCGCAACCATCGCCACCACAACCGCACCAGCATCAACCGACCAGCTATCACTGCCGTTCAGCACCTCACCGAGACCAAAACTAACGAAATCGAGCCGGCCCCCAGAAACCCAAGACGAGATCTACCAGAAACCAGAAACCCACATTTGCCCGAGCAGATCTGCCGTGAACCTCACCACCGAGAGACAACCAACACCCAAGACCACAGCCGAGATCTACCCAGAACCGAAACCCCCCACATAAGATCCACCAGCCGAGACCCACTAGCCGTCAAACCTCACCCTTGCCGAGCCGTGAACCACCAAACCGAGACCAAGACCAACACCGCCGAGATCCACCAGCCACGCCACTGCCAAAACCGACCAAAGATGAATACCCACCACCGTGAAATCACCGAGACAGCATCTAACCCATGATCAAAACCATCCATGATCAGATCTGATTTTTGTGGATAATTTGTGTGGTTAATTTTGATAAAAAATTGGATGTTACAGGTTTTGAAATTTTGGCAGTAAAGGGGATAATCGAAAAAAAATTAAATGAGTTTGTGGTTGATTTTGTTGAAATTGGAGGATTGTGAATTTGAAGTTTGGCAGTGAATAACTGGCTGAATTCTGAGTTTAGAATTGCCAGATCGATGGAATTTTGTAGAATTGGGGGCGAAGTTTGACATTGTGGTGATTTTTGAAGTGTTAGTTTTAGGATGAATTTGGGGAAATTTTGAGTTTTTAGAGGAGACTCTGTCGAAATTTTCACTAAAAAATGGTCAATTATCGATCGTGGTAAAAAAAAATAAAAAAACGTAAATTGAACATAAATTTTTCCTATCGGTAATTTTTCCTGTAAAATTTCAGCTGACCAGGTATTATCTTCTAAACTCTTTTGTGTATACATAGTGTGAACTTTTTAATTTTGTGTGTTATTTTTGTAGGGAAAAGCACAAACGGAGCATTTTAAATACAGAAGGAATTGTGTTTGACAATCAAAAAAAAAAGAGAGCTAATTCATTTGTGATGGCTGAGTAAAGAATTAAATCTTGAGACACATCCAAATGAATTTATACTACGCGAGTGGCGTATTGCATACACAATTCCGTTGCCTTAATTATTGCTTTGATTCGCTTTTTTGTTGTAATTATCTTTATTTTCGTAGACAGGATCCAGACTTTTTGACCTTTCACGATTTCATTTTGTTGTTTAGCTAACAAGCGTCCTCTGGAAGAAACTTGTGCTATTATTGTATTCACCCTTTTTCAGTACTATAATTCAACCCGTCATTGCACTTTTGAAGGCATCCATATTTGAGAAAGAAATACATAAAAAAATGGAAGCCACTTCAAGAAGACGAGTTGAGAACATCTGTGTGTTTTGCGGTAGTACTGTTGGTAATAAACCACAATACATAGAGCAGCACAGGAATTGGGTCGAGTCTTAGCAGCAAGGAATATGCACTAATATATGGCGAAGGTAATCTTGGACTTATGGGGATCGTTTCAAAGGCCGTACAGGAAGGAGGCAGTCACGTTTTGGAATCATCCCAAAACCCTTGGCAGAGGCGAATCTTATTGGATCAACAAACGGAGAGGAACTGATCGTGCCAGGTATGTCTGAACGACTGGTAGAAATGATTAACCGTTCTGATGCTTTTATTGCTTTGCCAGGTGGCTTGGGAACATTGGAGGAAATTTTTATAGTACTATCTTGGGCGAACCTGAACATACACCAGAAACCGCTTGGACTGCTCAACGTTGATGGATTTTATGATTTTCTTTGTGTGTTTCTTGATGATGCTCGAAGAAATGGGTTCGTGTCAAAACCTATGAAAGAACTCCTATTCACTGCCAGAACTGCTCCAGATCTAATTGACCAACTCATAGCCTATGAACCAAAAGTTGACCCTATCATATCAAAGATAAATTGGTCCGAGGACGATCGTGGTAAGAGGCGTAGGATTAATCTGGATCTTAACCTTTAATTTCCTGTAAAATTTCAATTAATCAGGTACGATTTTCTACACTCTTCTTCTACTGTTTAAGACATTGGGGACAATGTCTCATTTAGGTTTGGGGGTGAGGTATAGTTAATAGTACTTGTTTTGTGTGTTGTTTTTTTTTAGTCCAAAATTTTTCGAAAAATACAAAAAAATTGAAAAATTTTCAAAAAATTACAAAAATATTTTGCATTTTTGTGTTTTTATTTTAACTAAAAAGTGAAATTGGTAAGAAATAGCCGAGTAAGGAGTTTCCACTCTTGAGACGTATTCAAGCCATTTATTTCGAAACAAGTTAATTTTTGTTTATTTCATTTTGAATTATTTAATTTGTGAATTCTCCATAATACTGACTAAAATGAATCTTCATATGCTCATTTGACAGGTATTATCAACATGCATAGTAATACATACAGACATGAGCTGTAATTGAAAAGCTTGTAATATTCTGTGCTCTAGTTTAATTGGAGGAAGCATTATTAATAGTTATGGAAAAAAAAAAAAAAATAAATTTCTGATGTAAAAAAAATAAAGTATCTAAGATCCGGGTTATTAAGTCTGTAAGGGTGTTTTAACACCTAGTGCCCTAAAACCAACTGGTTTGGGAGTCATTGGCCCAAAGCTCGTTACATGGATCAAGATACTGCAAAAATATATATATCTGAAGTCTGAGTAATTAAGTTCGTAGGGGTGTCTTAACACCTGGTGCCCTAAAGCCAACTGGTTTGGGAGCCACCGACCCAAAGCTCGCTACATAGACGGAAGGTATTGTATATAAATAAAAAGTCAAAATTCAGAAAATCAAAGAAAAAATCAGAAAAATCAGAAAAATATTCCATTGCTACAAAAGGTGTGAAATCTGATAGAACTTTAGGACAAAAATATTACTCTCTTATCAACTGCACTTATGACTGTTGTGGGAAAAATGAGTTGTTTAATATTATGTTGACTGTGTATATAAAGAATGGTAAAAATAATCGGAGAATTTACTTATTCGGTAATTTAGAATGAAACAAAACAACTAGTAACTTGCAGTAGAAGTTTCACCTGATTAGTTACTATCTTCTTTATTCTCTTTTCGCTTGTCTTTTTGCTTTTGTGTGCATTAGTTTTACTGCCTTTTTACTTTTGTAAAATGTTTGTGGGTATCATTGCTGTAAACCCTCACGAGACTACAACTCGTCCACTAGGGACACCTAGGGGTTGAAAGGCTTGTTGCATATGCTAAATGCAACCGTGATCCCTACGAAAATGGCTTAGTTAAATTTTATTCTGTTATTTTATTTTGTATTTTGCTCGAGGACTAGCAAAATGTTTAGGTTTGGGGGTGTTGAGTGGTATTATATCACTATTTCCCACTCATTTAATCTAATATTTTGGTATAGTTTCTTGAGTTTTGTGAATGTTTTGATGTGTTTTGTGTTATTTTGTAGATAAATAAAGTTTCAGGACATTCTGGAGGTGATTTGGAGGTAAACAGTGAAAATTGGCGAAAAAGGGCATTTTGGTAATTTCCAGCGTCGCGCCGCGCCAGACCTTCCGCGTCGCGACGCCCAGCATGCGCCGAATCTGCTAAAGTGCGCCGGGTCAACATGTCAGAATTTGAGAAGTTTGACTTTGCTAAATGCGCTGTGCCACGTGTCACCATCACATCCAATCTGCTAACGTGCGCCGTGCCACGTGTCAACATCATATGCTTGCCGACACTCGACTTGACACGTGTCGCCTCGTCATCAGCCATGTCAGCGGTCAACGAGTCAACTTCGCCATGTGTCACGCCACGTCATCAGCCACGTCACAAGGTCAACGAAGTCAACACGCCACGTCAGCATCAACCAATCACAGCGTGACACGTGTCGCCACGTGTCGCAATCCTATTTTGCCGACAACTGCAACACATGCCAAAGCCACGTCATCGCCACGTCAGCGCCACGACAACATGACGTCATCACAATAATTGAGTCTTAGCCGCCTTGCCACGTGTCGCGTGAACAGTCAGCCGCCATGCCATGTCGCCTTCTCAACATGCCACGTCTTACTATTCCAGCGTCGCGACGCTGACCCGGCGTCGCGACGCTGGCACCAAAAATTTCTATAAATACTGCGCGAATTTCATAATTCCGTGTGCCTTTCTCTCTCTCCTCATCTCTTGATGAAGAGAGAGTTTCTCTCTCTAAAAATATTTTAATTTTATTTTTTTAGTTTTTGTAATTTATTTTAATTACCATTTGTAATAATAGTAACTTAGTTTTTACTTTTTACTTTTTACAGTTTTTACTATTCATGAGAAAGTAATTTCCCAGCTAGGGTGAAAGGTAATTCTTTTACTGTTACTATTTAGATTAATCTCCCTTAAAAAATAATATATTTACTAATTAAAATACTGATTAATAAAGGATACCGCTATATTGGTCGGTTGGCAATTTATTTTAATCTGGTTTAAACCTGACTTAAAAAGGATACCGCTATATTGGTTGGTTGGTAATTTAATTATGGTAACCGCCTATATGGCTGGTTGGACTTAATTTGACTTAATCAGGATACCGCCAGATTGGTCGGTTGGTAATATTATAACAAGTTTATATATTATTTTATGGGAGATATCTAAATTAGTAGTAGTAAAAGTAATTCCTTTTACCTTAGCATTTTATTTTATTTTACTTTTCAGTTTTACTTTATGTCTTTTACTTTTCAGTATTTTTACTTTATGTCTTTCATTTTTCAGTTACTAGTCCTAGTTATGTGTTAGTTATCTGGGGTTGTGATGATTTCTAATATCACCGTATTAAAAAGGGTTAGATTATAGTTGGGGTAATTAAAGAGTTATTTGTTGAGTCATAATCTTAATGCTTTTTATTAACCGATCACTAATAAATTGATTAGGTAAACTTAAAATGAACTAGACTAGGGATTTTAAGTTTAAGACCTTAGTCTCAACAACCCACGATCTTCCTTAAGGATAGATAACCCTTTAATAGATTTCCTTACAGGATAGGAATATACCTGTCGGGCGGGGGTAGTCATAATTGGAACTCAATCTTAATGAATCTAGGTAATTTAATTGACATAGACATATGGTTCAATTGGATTATACTAGGTATTTGTAAATGATCATTCGGAAGAGGCTTTTACATAATTTAGTGTTCCAGATTAATAATTCAATAATTTTACCTAACATGGTTTAACTACTTCATCTTTAAATGATATTAATGATTCACAATCACAACCCTAGATTTTTGTGTCTTTTTTGTATTTTCTTTAGTATTTTCTTTTGTCTTTTTATTTATTATTTTTTAGCAACGCCACAATCAACTAATCAATCAAACAATCATTCTCTTCTCCATTTAATTAGATATTTGTAAATAAATAGATTCAACAATTAATAACAACAGTAGGAATTAAGTCCTCGTGGGATCGATATTTTTATACTACTTGAACGATACGTGCGCTTGCGTTATACGTGTGTGTTTACGCCCGCCGTTCAGTCGCCTCTCGTGGTATATAGGATGGAACCCGGACATATTTCATAGCCGATTCCGAATGGACGGTAGTATGATCTGTACTCCGGATACAACTCCACGTACCACTTGAGTAAACGGCGCATATTTTTGTTTTATTTTGCTTTGATTTGTTTTGTTATTCGTTTTTGAATTCCTGCCCTTTGCATTTATTTATTATGTGTTCATGAGATGGTATTCAAGCATGATTTAGCCCATTTAGCTGTTCATTTTCAAGCATGATTAGCCATTATTTTTGCGTTACGTTTAGGTTGTTCTTATTTTTTCGCATTCTATGATCGAAGTATGTTCATGAAATTGCCGTGTGATATTGCATGTTTGCCGTTATGATGATTACTTTCATGCATGTGAACTTAAAAGTAGAATTATCCCTTGGAAATATATGTTACTTAGCTTGGTCGAATTATTGCACAAATCATTTATTACAAGTGACATAAGTAAGGGACCATTCCGAACCCAACGGTTTGAGGTCTTCCCTTGCGAGAGGTGAGTGCGTCCCTTAATCTCATTTTCCCCGGATCACACCGGGTGGCGACTCCATTATTCTCCGGTTTAGTCCCCCGCGGTCTACTACCCGTACTCCCAACCAGGCCGCGAGCCCAGGACAGCATGCGTCGCCCAGTTTCTTGTCCCACAGTCTGGCGACTCCACTGGGGATAGAGAATCGGCCCCGAAATAATGTCTTGTAATATTATGATTTTTTGCTTTAAAGTTAACCGTTCCTATAGTGGGTTGAAGAAAGGGGTTTAATCAAAGGCACTTTTAAGGCTAGGTAATGGTTTGGTGTCTTCCTTCACTCACTAGCTTTCTATAAGGAAAAGCTGTGAAGGCACCTAGATAATCATCTACTCGTAGCCTACTGTGATGGACTAATTTGGTGGACTCATTGTTTATTCCTGACACCAAGCGATAAGAGCCTAAGAGGCTTGGGTACTTAAGAGAGCCTCGCTCCACCCTCCCTCTGGGGAATCTACAACGGGAAATCCATTTGACAGTCAGTCACACACCATAGCTCGTTGGCACAAAGGTGCGCTCACTTGGTCGCTCAGACCATTGAGTGTGGAGACCTAGTTGTGGGTAATCCTTCGTCAGCGAGAGCCTTTGTCCACACCCCCGTAAACCCGCATGTGGAACCTTAGTCATATAATTAATAAGAATTTTTACTTTTGCTTTGTTTGGGAACATGGTCGTTTGGATCCATTCGGACCTTTTGTCATGAGGTATGGGCTTGTTGGGCCATTTAAACTGGAAAAGAACAAATCTTATGATGATTGGGCCAAAAGCTTCTAAAACTCCAATAGGCCATTATATGTTTGTGTTTAGGAACATTATCATTTGGATACGGTTGGACTTCTTGCCATGAGATGTGAACTTGTTGGGCCATTCAAACTGGGACGAGTTCACTCCTATACAGTTAGCCCAAAAGCTTCTAAAATGATGATGGGCCGATTTGTGTGAAAATTTTAATGAGTTGATATATTTCTTGTATCGCATGCAATCTCATGCATCACATGCACCTCATGCATACATGCACCATGTTAAACCCCATTTTGTCTTGAAAGCCATCATAGATACCCGTTGGTTAGGGAAGAGGGCAGACTTGTCAAAAGACCGAGCAGCCACCAGGAGGACTGGCAGAAGACCTAACCCAACGGAATAGAAAATTCATTCATGCATGCATTCATACACGTAACATATTTGCATCCTTTTTGTGTTTGTTCTGTTTTGTAATAACAGGTTTCAAAGGAGAAAAAGAGAAAGCGTCAAATGCAAGCCAACCAGAAGCTGCAATAGTACAATGTCAGCAGTTTTCAGGAATGAATCACAGGGGCGAGGCCCTTATCAGTATCAGTCTGGGGGCGAGGCCCTTATCAGTATCAGTTGGGGGCGAGGCCCACATCAGTATCAGCTAGGGGCGAGGCCCATATCAGTATTAGTCTGGGGGCGAGGCCTATATCAGTATCAGTCTGGGGGCGAGGTCCACATCAGTATCAGCTGGGGGCGAGGCCCATATCAGTATCGGCCCAGGGCCGAGGCCTACATCAGTATCAGTTTGGGGATGAGTCCCAAGGCCGAGGCCTATATCAGTATCAGTTTGGGGCGATGCCCATATCAGTATCAGTCTGGGGGCGAGGCCATATCAGTATTAGGGGGGGCAGAGCCCACATCAGTATCAGCTGGGGGAGGGCCCATATCAGTATCAGTTTGGGGCGAGGCCCATATCAGTATCGGTCTGGGGGCGAGGCCCATGTCAGCATTAGTTTGGGGATGAGTCCCAAGGCCGAGGCCTATATCAGTATCAGTTTGGGGATGAGTCCTAGGGCCGAGGCTCACATCAGTATCAGTTTGGGGATAAGTCCCAGGGCCGAGGCCTACATTAGTGATAGTTTGGGGATGAGTCCCAGGGCCGAGGCCCACATCAGTATCGGTTTGGGGATGAGTCCCGAGGGTCGAGGCCAACATCCGCATCGGTTTGGGGGCGAGGCCCATATCAATATCAGTTTGGGGTCGAAGCCACATCAGTGTCAGTTTAGGGGCGAGGCCCACATCGGTATCGGTTTGGGGGAGAGACCCACATCAGCATCATGCATCCATACATACATGCATACATATCACATACATACAATTTTTGTTTTGTATTCGCAGGATTGTAGCGGCAAAGACCACCTCACCAAGTAACGGTTCAAAAATGAGCCACATTCTCGGACAGCACGGTTAAGAAATGGACCGCTACCATAACAGAGGCCGAAAATGGCGGTCCAAAATGGAGCACACACATAATAGATGCCGAAAATGGCGCTCCAAAATGGAGCACACACATAACAGATGCCGAAAATGGCATTTATGTTGGAATGATTATTCACTTATTTGATTTTAATGGTTCAATATGCTCAATGTGTGATATTGTGTTGTTTGTTATTAAAGACTTACTTTCAAGCATGCAAACTTAGATTAGGATTTATTTAGTGAATATATATTAGATCTAAGTGACATTTGGGCTATATGATTGTTGAGTAGATTCAGTTGATTTATTGCACAAATTATATCATCACAATGACATAAGTAAGGGACCATTCCGAACCCAACGGTTTGAGGTCTTCCCTTGCGAGGGGTGAGTGTGGCCTTAAACCTTTGTCCCGGTTCACACCGGGTGGCGACTCCATGTTATTTCGTACTTCCCAACTAGGCCGCGAGCCTAGAACAGCGTCGCGCAGGTTATGTTGTTTACAGTCTGGCGACTCCACTGGGGATTTAGAGAATTGGACCCGAAATAATGTTTTGATCTGGAGGACTCGTTGTTTATATTCCTGACACCAAGCGATAAGAGCCTAAGGGGCTTGGGTACTTAAGAGAGCCTCGCTCCACCCTCCCTCTCGGGAATCTACAACGGGAAATCCATTTGACAGTCAATCACACACCATAACTTGTTGGCACGTACCTTAAGGTATAAAAAAGGTGCGCTCACTTGGTCGCTCGAACCCTTGAGTGGGGAGTCCTAGTTGTGGGCAATCCTTCATCGACGGGAGCTTTTGTCTATACCCTCTGTAAACCCACGTATGAACTATAGTTGTAGGATCAGTAGAGACTATTCCTTTTTGTTTTGGACCATTTTCATTTGGATTCAGTTGGACTTGTTGTCATGAGGTATGGGCTTGTTGGGCCATGTAAACTGGAACGAGTCTGTGCTTTATGGCAATCGGGCCAAAAGTTTCTAAAATGTTGATGGGCCAACTAGTGTAGAATTCTTATGAGCTTATATATTACATGCATCGCATGCATCTCATGCATACATGCATCATGTTAACCCTCGTGTCTTAAAAGCCATCATAGATATTCGTTGGGTTAGGAAAAAGATGGGCTTGTCAAAGAAGAGTTTAACAAACATAGATATCGAGGAAAGGAAACCGAGGAACAGAGAACTTTACGGCAAGAATAGAAATACCATGGTGGGCCCAAAAAAAGAAAAAAAAAAGGAAAAAGAAAAAAAAATTTGTTTTTTTTTAGTCTTTGATAGTTAGACATAAGTTCAATGATGAAATCGTTTGCTTTAGGATGAATCTTAGAAACGATAAACCCTTGATGTGTTTTTATCTGATACATTGAGTGATTGATCTATGTTAGACTCGTAAGCACCTCACTATGGTTCTTAGCGGTGAAAACCTGAGTAGTTGGCAAGGTGACTAGTTGAAGAAATTGTAGGTTGGTGAATGACCGTTTGCTTAGACGTCTATCTTGATTTGCTTATGTTATGATGTGTGGTATGGTTGAAAATGAAAGAAAAGTCTCTAAAGAAAATAATTGCACCACCTATAACCGATAAGCGTGAAGCTACCATAGGTGAGTATTAGGACCACCATGAGGAGAAATGCTACCTTAAAGGGTAGGTGTGTTGGAAAAGAAAAAAAAGAGAGAGAAAAGAAAAAAAAAGAATTCAAAATGAAAAGAAAAGAAAGAGAAAAAGAAAAAAAAAACCATACCACATTGAACACAGAAAAGCAATTGCAGGCATAATTGAGACATATAGGTTGGTTTGACCCATTGATCCCGATTTTTGAAACAAAATCATTGAGTTAGCTTACCTGGGGATGAATCCGCAAAGGACTTTTGCACACACACACTTTGAGTCTGGCTTAGATCATTTATTCAAAGACTTGGATTTGAGTTGCGTTGAATGTTTTGAAGGTTCTCTGGTTTCATCATACTGAGCATTCTTTGAGGACAATGATATGTATAACTATTGAGACTATTTCATAGCATAGTATGATGATATAGAAGGCCCCACCATGTGGTTCATCTTGACCAAGTGCAAACTTCGGAGAGTAGAAAGCTAAACCAATACTTGGGGCGACCAGTCTACCACATCATGAATCAGGGACATAACAGGATATTGAGTCATGAGACCAAAGAGAAGACTGAGCAATAACCGAGGAGCACAATGAAGACCTAACCCGTCGGAATAGGAAACGCATTCATGCATACATGCTTACACGTCATATACATGTAATATTTGTCTTGTTTTTATTCACAAGTTTCAAAAAGGAAAAAGAGAAAGCAACAAAGACAAGCCAACCAGAATCAGCAACATATCAGTTTTAGTTTTGGGGATGAGTCCCGTAGGCGAGGCTCGCATCAACATCAATATCAGTTTTATGGATGAGTCTCATGGTTGAAGCCCGTGTTGTCAGCATCAGTTTTGGGAATGAATCCCAGGGTCGAGGCCTACATCGACAGAGTGTTGGAATGAATCCCAGGGTCGAGGCCCATATCAGGAGAGTTTTGGAATGAATCCCAGGGTCGAAGCCCACATCGTCAGAGTGTTGGAATGAATCCCAGGGTCGAGGCCCACATCGTCAGAGTTTCGGGAATGAATCCCAGGGTCGAGGCCCACATCGTCAGAGTGTTGGAATGATACAAAAGTAAAAAGTTAGTTAAAACTAATGCACACAAAAGCAAAAAGACAAGAGAAAAGAGAATAAAGAAGTTAATGACTAATCAAGTGAAACTTCTACTCCAAGTTACTAGTTGTTTTGTTTCTTTCTAAACTACCAAATAAGTAAATTCTCCGATTATATTTACCATTCTCCATATACACAGCCAGCAAAATATTAATCAACTCATTTTTGCCCACAACAGTCACAAGTGCAATTGATAAGAGAATAATATTTGTGTCCTAAGGTTCTATTTGATTTCACACCTTTTTATAGTAATGGAGTAAAATTTTTATTTTTTTTTCTCAATTTTTCTTTCTTTTTTCTCTATTTTTTATTTATATATAATATCTTCTATCTATGTAGCGAGCTTTGGGTCGGTGGCTCCCAAACCAGTTGGCTTTAGGGCACCAGGTGTTAAGACACCCTTACGGACTTAATTACCCAGACATTAGATATAAATATTTTTGCAACATCCTTGATCCATGTAGAGCTTTGGGCCAGTGACTCCCAACCAGTTGGCTTTAGGGCACTAGGTGTTAAAACACCCTTACAGTCTTAATAACCCGGATCTTAGATGCTTTATTATTATTTTTATTATTATTATTATTATTATTATTTTTACTCCATCACTTTTTGAGATGCTTCCTCCAATTAAACTATAGCACTAAATATTACAATCCTGTCAGTTACAGCTCATGTCCGTATGTTACTATGCATGTTGATAATACCTGCCAACTAAGCATATGAAGATCCATTTTAGTCAGTTTTATGGAGAATCTACAAATTAAATAATTCAAAAGGAAATAAACAAAAAATTAACTTGTTTCGAAATAGGTTTGAAATACGTCTCAGGAGTGGAAACTCCTTACTCAGCTATCTCTTACTAATTTCACCTTTTTAGTCAAAATAAAAACACAAAAACACAATTTTTTTGTAATTTTTGAAAATTTTTCAAATTTTTTTGTATTTTTCGAAAAATTTTGGACTAAAATAAAAATAACACACAAACTAAAAAATAAGGTACTAATCAACAAATTCCCTCCCCCAAACCTAAATGAGACATTGTCCCCAATGTCTTAAACAGTAAAAGGAGAGTTAAGAAGGTCGTACCTGGTTAGCTGAAATCTACAGGAAATTAAAGGTTAAGATTTAGATTAATCCGACGCCTCTTACCATGATCGTCCTCGGACCAATTTATCTTTGAAAGGATAGGGTCAACTTGAGGTTCATAGGCAATGAGTTGGTCTATTAGATCCGGAGCAGTTCTGGCAGTAAAGATGAGTTCTTTCAAAGGTTTTGACACGAACCCATTTCTCCGAGCATCATCAAGAAACACAGAAAGAAAATCATAAAATCCATCAACGTTGAGCAGTCCAAGCGGTTTTTGGTGTATGTTCAGGTTCGTCCAAGATAATAACTATAAAATTTTCTCCATTGTACCCAATGCCCACCTGGCAAAGCGATAAAAGCATTAGCACGGTTAATCATTTCTACCAGTCGTTCAGACATACCTGGCACGATCAGTTCCTCTCCGTTTGATGATCCAATAAGATTTGCCTCTGCCAAGGGTTTTGGGATGATTCCCAAGACATGACTGCCTCCTTCCTGAATGGCCTTTGAAACGATCCCCATTAGTCCAAGATTGCCCCCACCATATATTAAGTGCATATTCCTTGTAGCTAAGACTCGACCCAATTCCTGTGCTGCTTCTATGTATTGTGGCTTAGTACCAACACTACTACCGCAAAGCACACAAATGTTTTCAACTCATCTTCTTGAAGTGGCTTCCATTTTTTATGTATTTCTTTCTCAACTCTGGATGCCTTCAAAAGTCCAATGACGGGCTGAATTTATAGTACCTGAAAAGGGTGAGTAATAATAGCACAAGTATCTTCCAGAGGACGATTAGTAGCGAAATAATATCGTGTTAATCAAAAAGGTCTGGATCCTGTCTACGAAAATAAAAGAAAACAACAAAATAAATCACAATTATTAGGAAAAGACAAATAGATATAATATTTACAAGAAAAGTAACGGCTTGATTGACGTCTATGCGTCAGGGACAAGCTTCCCATCCAATTTTCTTATAAATTGGCAAACAGGGTCTTTTTGAGTCAGATTCCCGAGACTTAACAGTTGACTTTCTTTTTGGAAACTGTGTATGTAATTGGCGAAGGGCTATATGAACATATCCACTGGAATGCGTCTCAAGAGTCGAAGATAGATCATCTAAAGACTCCTTACTCAAGCCATCCCTAATGAATTTAATTTTGTCTTCTCGATTATCATACACCATTCCTAAAGAACGACAACGAGTATTACAATTCCAACGTGCACATTTGAAACAAACACCCATTTGCTTAGCTCTACGTTTCTTTGCATAGGTGCTTCTTCCAAATCCAGGTAAATAAGAATTACAAGACTCAGAATACTCACTTGCTAAACGAATTCGTGCTTCGATTACCCAACAAATATCAGTAGGAATACCTTTGTTCATCAATAGTCTCATCCGTTCCAAGCGAGCTTTGTAGACTTTCATCAGAGATTTTTGAGGGAGGGAAGGGAATTGCTTGTGAAGATTTGCGAGAGCTTCTTCCATCTTAAAATGACTAAACCTGCAAAAATTAAACACACAAAAATAAAACACACCAGATCACAATATATACACAAATTGCATGGGTTGCCTCCCTGCTAGCGCTAAGTTTAAAGTCGTCAGCCATACTTGACTTCTCAAACGTTAAGCTGGATCTGAAAGTGTAACACTTTCTTTTTGTCGCTCAAATGATTCTCCCCAGTAGTGCTTGACACGCTTGTTTTTAACCTTGAAAGTTTTGCTGGAGTCAGGATCATGTATCTCAACGGCTCTATTTGGTAGAACTTTGGTGATCACAAATGGACCTGACCACCGTGATTTTGGCTTCCATGGGAAGAATTTCTCCCTTGATTTGTTTAACAGTACTTTCTGCCCTGGTTCCAGTTGTATGCGCACTAACTTCTTCATCATGTATTTTCTTGCCCTTTTCTTTGTACAATTTGGCATCCTCAAAAGGCTGATTGTGAAATTCCTCTAATTCGTTGAGCTGGTGGAAATTTTTCTCTTCTGTTGCTTGTAGTGCAAGAATTGCTCTTCAGTACAAAAGATGCTTTATCTTTAGACTCCACAGGCAATTGACATGTTTTAAGTTTGTCAGTAGAACTTTGTCTTTCATTAGAGTTCTGAATGGTACTGTGTATCACATCAAGTTTGAAACATTCCTCCTTCTTTCTTTTCATCATCTGGGAAATTCATGGCCTGAAAACATTGAATGTTACTTCTTGGTCCTGTACCCTCATGGTTAATTCTCTTTTTTGTACATCAATAATGGTTCGACCTGTAGCCAAGAATGGTCTCCCAAGGATGATTGGCACGGCTGCGTCTTCCTCCATATCAAGGACAATAAAATCTGCTGGGAAAATGAATTTGTCAACCTTGACCAGCACATCCTCAACTACGCCTCTCGGAAATACGAGCGTTTTATCAGCAAGTTGCAGTGAGACTGAAGTTGGCATTGTTTCTCCAATCTGTAATTTCCTGAAAATAGAAAAAAGGCATCAAGTTAACACTAGCACCTAAATCACACAGAGCCTTACCAAAGTCATGTTCTCCTATGACGCAAGGAACAGTGAAACTGCCAGGATCTTTCAACTTTTGGGGAAGTTTCCTCTGAATGATAGCGCTGCATTCTTCTGTTAATGCTACTATCTCGTAATCTCCCAATCTCCGCTTTCGTGAAAGAATATATTTCATGAATTTGGCATAGGTGGGCATTTGTTCCAACGCTTCTGCAAATGGAATGTTGATATGCAGTTTTTTGAAGATTTGCAGGAACCGAGAAAACTGCTTGTCCAATTTGTTCTTTTGAAGACGTTGAGGAAAATGTGGAGGTGGAATGATATGTTCTTTTTCCTTTGCTTCTTTTTCCTCCATCTGTTGCTTTGTTTCTTTTGGAACTTCCTCAACAGCTGTTTTGGCTCCAACATCTTTGTTGATTTCAGTACCGCTTTTTAACATGATGGCATGACATTGCTCCTTCCCCATGTTCCTTGGATTTGGCTCTGTGTTGCTAGGAAGGGTACCTGGCGGTCTGTAACTCTGAGCATTGGCCAGTTGTCCAATTTGATTCTCCAGTGCTTTAATAGAAGCTGATTGGCTTTGATTGAATGCTGTTTGAGCTTGACACATAGCATCGTATTTGCTTCTTGCTTTTTTGAACATCTCTGCAAACCATTCTTTCATTTCTGGTTCTTTTTCATGCTCCTGGCCTTTGTTCTGCTGGTGGAATCCAGGTGGTGGATAGTTCTGTTGCTGGAATCCAGGTGGTGGGTTGTTCTTTTGCCCTGAATGTTGCTCCTTGAAAAATTGGGATGATTTCTCCACCCAGGGTTGTAGGTGTTGGAATATGGATTGTTCCCCTGTCTGTTGAAATTATTGACATAGTTCATTGTCTCTTCCTTCCTGCTGAAATGGTTCTGGTGCTCCTCTATATGATGAACTTGTGGATCCACCATTAACCTTAATGTTAAGAGTTTCCAGATTTTTGCAAATCATATCCAGCTTGACATTCAGTGCTGTGTTGGTCCAACTTCATAAATTCCTGCGATTCTTTGGATCATGCTCCTTTCTGTTGGCCACAAAGAATTATTGTTGGCCATTTCTTCAATTAAATCCCAAGCCTGATCTTCTCCTTTTGACATCAAAGCTCCTCCAGCAGCAGCATCAATAGTGGTTCTCATCAATCCAGATAGTCCATTATAGAAAGTTTGGACTTGAAGCCATTTTGGAATCTCATGGTGAGGACATTCCGGAGCAGATCTTTGTATCTTTCCCAAGCTTCGTACAGAGATTCTGAATCTTGCTGCACAAAGGATGTGATGTCATTCCTCAGCTTTGCAGTTCTGGCTGGTGGAAAGTATTTTGCAAGGAATTTGGTGGCTAGAGTGTTCCATGTTGTGATGGAACCAGCTGATAGTGAATGTAGCCAGGCCTTTGCTCTGTCTTTCAAGGAGTATGGAAAAACCCGCAGTCTCATTGCTTATTCTGATGCTCAGTTGTAATTGAAAGTGCCACAAAATTCCAGGAAGTTGCTGATCTGGGCATTAGGATCTTCAGTTGCATTCCCCCCAAACTGAACTGACTGCTGAATCATCTGAATGCAAGTTTTGATGTCACCTGCATTTGCTGGTAAGGGAGGAAGTACAATACAGGAAATGAGGCCATCTACCACTGGAATGGTTCTGTCTCGAATGGGAATTGGTGGTGCAACCTCCAAGGTTCAGGTTCCATGTTAATAATTGCTTCTTGGCCTTCTCGCCTTTCCCTTCTCAACTGTCTGATGGTTCTTTCAATCTCAGGGTCAAGCGGATGGATTTCAAAGCTTCTGGTCGTCTCATTAAATGTCTGAGAACCTGAAACACAAGAAAACAAAAACAATAAGTAAAGTAAAAGAAAAATAAGATACAAGTAACAATCTAACCCCTAAACTAATAGTAAAAGATAAATAAGTCCCCGGCAACGGTGCCAAAAACTTGACCGGCGTAATCACACACGTATAACGTAAGCGCACGTATCGTTCAAGTAGTATAAAAAGTATCGATCCCACGAGGACTTAAAACCTTTTTGTTATTAATTTATGGGGCCAACTGATTACCAGTATCTAACAGGTTGTTTGATTGATTGATTTGAAATGACGATGATTCTAAATTTAAAACAAGTAAATAAAATTGCTTAAAAGTAGGTTGAGAAAAATCCAAATTATAAAAACTATCCAGGGTTGTGATTAATTCCAATATTATTTAGAAGATGAAGTGGTTATCTTAAAGTTGGGTAATATATTGATTTATTAACCTGGAACACTAATTTATGTAAAGCCTCTTCCGATGGTCAATTTCAAATACCTAGTATAATCCAATTGAACCATATGTCTATGTCAACCAAATACCTAGATTCATTAATATTAAGTTCCAATTATGGCTACCCCCGCCCGACAGGTATATTCCTATCCTGTAAGGAAATCTATTAAAAAGGGTTATCTATCCTCAAGGAAGATCGTGGGTTATTGAGTCTAAGGTCTTAAACTTAAAATCCCTATGTCTAGTTCATTTTAAGTTTACCTAATCAATTTTATTACTGGCCAGTTAATAAAAGCATTAAGATTAAGACTCAATAATAAATCTTTAAATTACCCAACCTATAATCTAACCCCTTATAAACCGGTTATATTGAAATTCATCACAACCCTAGATACTATCTTAGTTACAATACATAGCTATGGCTAATGAAAACTTGAAAGACATAAAATAATAATGCTAAAAAGTAACTGCGAGAAAGTAAAAGCGGGAAAGTAAATGAAAATAAACTGCCAAGATAAAAGGAATTACTTTTACTAATTACTAACTTAGATATCTCCCTTAGTATAACATAATCACTTGTGAGATTAAAACCAACCGACCATATAGGCGGTACCCTGATTAAGTCAAGTTAAGTCCGACCAGCCATAAAGGCGGTAAAATTTGTCCATGACCCTGCCATGTAGGCGATAAAGAAATAACCAGCCATAAAGGCGGAACAAAATTAAATTACCAACCGACCAATCTGGCGGTATCCTTGCTTAGTCAGGTTTAACAGTTTAAATTAAATAGCCCACCGACCAATATAGCAGTATTCCTTTTTAAGTCAAATTTTAGAATAGTGAATATGTTGTGTCTAAGGGAGATTAATCTAAGATAGTAACAGTAAAAGAATTACCTTTCACCTCGGCAGAGGGAAGTTACCTCCTCATGGTTGAAAAATAAAAACTGAAAAGTAAAGAAAGGAAAGTGTTATGCGTAAAAGTAAATTACGGAAAGTAAAACTGAAAAGTAAAGAAAAGAAAGTGCGAAATTGAAAATTAATTACTGAAAACTAAAAATAAACAAACTAGATACAATCTTTTTATTTTTTCATTAAGGATTTCAAAAAAGAAAGTATGAATTTTACAAATGAAATGGCTTGGTATTTATAGGCAAAATTTTGCCACCATCAAATCATCAATCAATTTCTCCACCAAATCCATTATTAATTTCTCCACTAATTACTCCACCAAATCCATAATTGCTCCACTAATTTCTTATCTTGTTTGGTGGTGATTTGATAATTTTTATTATTTATTTATTAATTTATTTTTTGCTTTGAAAATGATTGAAAGTGACTTTAATAATTACACACTACACACTTCTGGATGGTTCATCAATTTCGGGCATGAAATCTTCAGAATTCGAAATTATTTTGTCTTTCAAAGTTGTAGATCTTTGAGTCTTCTTTAATCTGGAATTTGAATCAGCTCAATCCGATATTTGAGTAACAAGTTATGCCCAACATACGACAGATGCGCAAAACTGGAATTTCCAAAACTGCACTTCGTCAAAACGCCCTTTCAAGTTTCCAATCTCCAAAATTAAAATATCAAGTCCAATAATTGCCCTTATTTGATCCACATTTCGTCCCAAATGATTTCATTAAGTCCCAATATTATTTTATCTGCAAAATAAACTAAAACACATCAAAACGTTTATCAAACCCGATAAACTAAACAAAATATTAAGTAAAAGGGGCTGTAAATATTGATATATTTTCCGCTCATCACCTAGCTCTTTCACCATATTCACGGCAAACCCTTAGCCCCCTAACATCTTCATGACACAAAGCATTTGGTTCCTCTCTCATCTCTCTAGCCCCTCCATCTCTCTCCTCTCACTCAGCAGTAGCCACGAAAAAGAACCCAATCGGTGAACAACCAAACTTCATAGCCACACAAGATAAAAAAGAAAAACCCTAAGCCTCTCTGATCTCTCGTCCATCTCTCTTCTCTCTTTGGAACGCAGCAAACAACAAAAGCCCTAGCTTATTCACGCAAAACCAACAAAATATAACCTAAACAAAACTTACCAAACCCTAAAAGTCATTCAAGGCACCTCTCTCAACCTACAGCAATTACACACATGAACTTGAGCAGAACGTGAAGCCACGTTAACACCAGCCACTTGACACTCCATCTTTGTCGACCTGCACTCAGACCATCTTCTCTCTTCACTCTAAAACCTCACAAAACCTGAATAGCCACTCGGTAAAAAGACTTTTTTTCCTCAACGCACACGTCCCTTCACGGCTCACTCTCCACGCACAAACAAATCAAGCAAAAAGCTGTCAGCTTATATATGGCCACGTACACCGAAGTCACCGCACTAATAGACCAAAACAACAAACCCATTGACCCTCTTGCGAAGACACATATGGCAACACATAAAAAAACAAACAAAAAGACCACAGACTCGACATTTACACACAGGGCAGTTCACGTGAAAGATCTCACACTAGCAACAAACCCACCGACAAACCCTAAGCTTCACTTGAACCATCAAAAATGCATGCAAGATCATTACCAATAGCCCTATAAGAAACAACAAATCAGCCCACTGACCGAAACAAATACCAACCAAAGCCCCAAAAATCACCCTAAACCAGTCCCAAAGATCAACCCAAAACAGTGAGTAAAATAGTCCCTAAACACCGCAAATCTGCCCCCCAAAATAGCGAAGAAAACCACTGAAAAATAGTAGCGAAAAACAGAGAAAACAGCAGCCCGAAACAGCAGACCAGAAAAATATCAAAAATGTTAACCCTTCCGGCGACGTCTCAACGCACTCCCGGGAAGCGACTTAAAAGGTAAGACCTGAGGGCACCATTTGTTATATTTTATTTTGTTATCCCGGACACGGCATGCTTGGTTGGACGTGGAATATGTCCAACCGGGTATACAAAGTCCTATATTGAAAACGGCCAAGTTCTTTGGTCACATATTTATTATTCCGCATTTATTTCGCATTATTAGTCTTTTATTATTTCTCATTTAATTTCCGTTTATTGTCGCTTTATTATTTCGCATGTTTCTCTCTTCCATTATTTATGGTTATATGCATTATCATGTTTCATATATGTCAATATTGGGTTAGTGATTCAGTGTTGCTTCTCTTGGTATATCGGATGGAAACCCATACGTAAATTCTGTAACCGAATCTTAATGGATGGTAGTGCGGTCTGTACTTGGGATACAACTCCACGTACCGCTTGAGGAATGTTCACGCATATGTTCATGAGATTGTGTGCTCGCTCTTATTTTGTTTATTCCTATGTGTGCAAACTTAGATATTAGTCAATCTTGCATTTGTATGTTGCGTAGACTTGGTTATATTATTGTATAAATCTGTTCATTACAAGTGACATAAGTAGGGACCATTCTGAACCCAACGGTTTGAGGTCTTCCCTTGCGAGGGGTGAATGCGGCCTTAAATCATTTCCCAGTTCACACTAGATGGCGACTCCATTATTCTCCTGTTTAGTCCCCCGCGAGCTTCTCCGTACTCCCGATCGGGCCGCGAGCCTGGAACAGCGTCGCCGATTTCTGTGTCTTACAGGTCCATAGATATAGTCATTACATATGGATTGACCATTCACGGGTATCGCATAATTAGAGTCGGGTCATAATGTATGTTATACCCCTCTAATTATTTTAACCTTAAGTAATATTGATTCTCTAATGAACGATTTATTCATAACTATTATGAATGTTAATCTTTTTATTTTTACCTTCGGGTTATACTCTAATGAATGATTCTCTAATAGAAAGTCTTGAGCGCTCTAATCGTTCAAGTACCGAATTAACCTTTAAGGAAGATACTCATCTACTTCTCGCAAGAAGCAGTGAGTTCCATATCTATGTAAAACGTCCCCAGCTACACTCCAAAATCTATCCACAAAGTATGTAGCTATTGGTTGGGATTACTACACCAACCTCACCTTTGTAAATCAAATGATATAGCCTGCTATGTAGGAGTTCATAGTACACTCAAGATTGAGATCAATCCATATATGACCATCTAATAGATTGAAATGAATTTATTTATTTAATAGATATTACAAGAAACTCATTTATATCTGGGTCCATTCCTATATATCATATCATATAAGGTGTCTCCATTCTAATGTCACAATGGATAATCCCAGATCAAGGTCGCCATACAACTATAGAATGGACCGCAACTATAGATAAACCACAAACAAAGTACTCATTTTGTTTGCTCTCTATGGACTATTTTAGTTTACTAATTTCAGACTTAAATCCTCTTGTGTATGACACTCACACAGTAAGTCTGAAGACACATGAGTAATCAAAGGTAAACAAGATAATTTACAATATGTATTGATAAAAGAATATTGTATCTTTTTATTTCATAGTATATAATTCTGTTTACATTACATAAAGCTCTAGGGCATATATCTTAACAATCTCCCACTTGTACTAGAGCAAATGGGACATGTTACGTAATTTTATACCATCTAGGTGACCTTCAAACACTTTAACCGATAAGGTTTTTGTAAACGGATCGGCCAGGTTCTTTGCGGATGCAATCTTTGTGACAGAAATACTCCTCTGTGCACTATCTCCCTGATGAGATGATATTCTCTCTCCATATGCTTTCCCCACTTGTGGCTTCTTGGTTCTTTAGAGTTTGTCACTGCACCATTATTATCGCAATAAAGTGTGAGTGATTTATTGATCGGCTGAATACACTGTTAGTGTCCTAGACATGTCCAAGGCCTCTAAGTCATGATATGGTGTGTGAATGATCAATAAAGTTTGTGGAAAAAACTTACATTGAACGGATTTGAGATTTCAAAAATCTTTGATGTAGAAGAAGCTACAAGCTTTGTTGAATCTTTAAACCCAAGGGTGAGTTTCCCTATCACCTTCATTTACTCTTTAAGTGCTAGCTTTGTTTGATTTTGAAACAAAATCAATGGAGAAATGAACCATAGGCTCACGGCAATAGCAATGGAGAATGAGAGAGCTTTTTGTGTTTTTGATATTTTGTTTCTAAAAACCAATACCAAAAGTCAACAAGCAAAATTGTATATACTTTTTTCGAAAAAGCAAAATGCAAAGTGTGTTAGAGGGAAAAACCCAATCAATGCTCTCAACCACTTCAATCACCAAAAAGTGACTAGTGATGTAAGTGAAGTGGGTCCCATTTTAAATTCAAAATTTGATTGGGTAACGCAACACATTTTGTGCCCGAATTCATTTAATCCGATTAAAAGAATTTTACTTCGCGATGTAATTAAATCCAATTTAATCAAATAATAATACCTAGCAAAATTATTACGAAAGTCGCTTACGAATTAATTCTAAATAATTCGTTCGCCTGAATTAAAATCCAATTTTAATTCCGCATTGAAATCTGATTTCAATTAATATATCCAATATATTATTTAATCGATTAATTCCAAATTAATCGCGTTCTCTCCTCTATTCTAATTTTATCCAGAGAAATTCTTGCCGCAATTAATCCCAGATTAATTTTCTCTCTCTTATAATTAATCGTAGATTAATTCTGTTTGAGTCAAATATCATCGGTGAATCTTTAGGAAGCGACCCAAAAGATTCCTGGATATGTTGGTAGTAAATCCGGTTGTCGAACTATCCGACATGTGCGTACCGCGTACCACGTTCCCATCGATTTACATGATATGGTTGTCTTCTAGCAAAACACCGTGCCTACCCAATTCTCCAAAAATATTCAATGAAGAATATATAATCTATATCAGGCATAGTATACTATGTATTGTGTATTACGATCTAGTATCGGATGTCACATGCTAGGCCTTGGGCTGGAATTGTGTCTGCCCCGTACGAAGTATATATCGGATCGCTAGCAACTAGTCTCTTTAATCAGATAATCATGACCTAGTCATACTATCCCGATAGCTGCAGTATTTTAGAGTATTAGTTATGTATCCCTGCGTGATCATCATCTCCATATGACTGGAATGATACTTCCATTTTGACATCACACCCAATACACTACGATTCTCAGTAAACCCAGAAGAGGCGTACACAGAACCTGTTAAAGCCTAGGACGACCAAAATCAAAGCGTACTGATTGTCGCAAGTATTAACGATGCAAGTATCATATTAAGACCAAATACACCTACCCTGATTCGGATTCCCATAGACACATAGTCATACTACCAATGAGATTCCGATGGGTCTATCCAGAGCGAAGCTGTTCCCAGTCCAAAGGCTAACATAACCTCCTATCACACTTGCATAAGTATCCAATACTTAAATATATGAGAACTATGTTGTTAAGCTTCCATAACGCGGACAAGTGTAATACTAGCATATTCCGCATTATCGATGTCTAGTCTCGATAATACTACGACTATGGATATTTAATGATTTAACCTTTTGTGGATTAATATTGTCTCATATCTTATTAATCCGGAACTAATCATAATGACTTTTATCATTTATATATCTAAGTAATCCAATTACAAAATGATAAAAGAGCAATTTCCTTTGTCACATAGTTAATTTGTATAAAGAACACCATGTCTTTAAAAATAGTGATGCTATGGGTCATAATTGTCCAACAATCTCCCACTTGGCCTATAGCCAATCACTCAAGTGTCCAACACTTGAACTACGTACGGGTCGCTCAAACTTTTGCTGAGAAATAGCTTTCGTCAGCGGATCTGCAAAGTTACCATCTGAAACGATCTTTTCGATCATCACATCGCCACGATTTGTGATCTCACGAATCAGATGAAACTGTCGAAGTATATACTTGGATCATTGATGAGACCGTAATTCCTCAGCCTATTCTGTAGCCTAGCGCAGCTGCTGACAGAACTACTCATAATCCAATTATGAATTTTATAGATCCAAAATGCTTCTTTTGCTGCCTCAGCCGCAGTAATGTATTCCGCTTTTGTTGTTGAATCGGCAACTGTATCTTGCTTGGAAGATTTCCAGCTCACTGTTCCGTTGTTCAAACAAAATATGTACCCTGATTACGACTTACGGTCGTCTTTGTCGGTTTGGAAACTTACAACGGTGAACCCAGTCACCTCAAGTTCTCCATCTCCATAAATTAAGAAAGAATCATTAGTTCCTCTAAGATAGTTAAGGATGTTCTTAACATCAATCCAGTGACCATCACCTGGATCAGCCTGATTGTGACTACATATGCTCAAAGCGTATGAGATAGCAAGTCGCATACATGTTATGGCATGCATGATCGATCCGACTACTTAAGCGAATGAGATCTGACCCATTGAATCTCTCTCATCTTGAATTTTAGGACACATGTCCTTAGAAAGAGAGAAGCCATGTGTTAATGTACGAGTTCTCGGAGAGTACCAACAACTTTTAGATCTATCCCAATATATCCTTATTCCTAGAATAAAGGTTGCCTCTCCCATGTTTTCATGGAGAATTTTAATGAAAGCCAAGCTTTCACCGATTTTAGTATGGGAGTGTCATTGCTTAGAAGCAATACATCATCAACATATAGGACAATAATTGTCAGTGCGCTCCCACTAACCTTCTTATATACACAAGAATCATCTGTGTTTTGAATGAAACCATATTGTAATATGATCTCATCAAAACTTTGGTTCCAAGAACGCAATGCTTGCTTCAATCCATAAATGGATCGATTTAACTTGCAAACCTTCTTTTCATGTTTTGGCACGACAAAACCTTCATGCTGTTGTATGTAAACACCCCCCAAAAGATTTCCCTTAAGGAAAGCGATTTTGACGTCCATCTGCCATATTTCATAATCGAAATATGCAGCAATAGCAAGCATTATCCGAATGGATTCAATCATGGCAACGGGTAAAAGGTTTCGTCTTAATCAATACCATGTTGATGATGATACCATTTCGCTACAAGCCTAGCTTTGTACGTTTGTATGTTACCATCCATGTCTATCTTCTCCATGAAGACCCATTTGATACCAACAGGCACAATACCTTCTGATACATCAACCAGTGTCCAAACTCGGTTGTATACATGGAATCAATTTCGGAATTCATGGCACATTGCCATAAAGTGTAGTCGATACCTTGTATCAGTTCCTCATATGTAGCCGGTTTATTATCCTCAAAAAGATTAATGTCTACATGAGGTGAGAACAGAACCCATACCTCTAAGGTTATTTTCCTACTCTCTCCGACCTATGCGGTTCTTGTGTATTAGAAGATTGTGGAACAGTCTCATCCCTAATGAACTGTTCGTGTTCCATGAGGGGATCGGTGCCAGGAACAGTATCACTTACCACTGCATTTAGGAATTCCTCTAAGGAAAACCGCATGGAGAGCAACAAATATTTTATTCTCTTATGGGTTGTGGAAATAATATCTTTTGTTTCCCTATGATAACCAATTACAAATAGACACTTATCCGATTTGGGTTTTAGTTTGGTACCATCCAAACGTTTAATATATGCCCAGCATTCCCAAATCTTCAGGAATGAGAAACCTGGTTTCTATCATGTCCATATTTAATATGGAGTCTTTCCAACTGACTTTATCATAACCTTATTCAAAATAAGTATTGCAGTTTTCAATGCGTATCCCGTGAAAGAAATTAGTAGCTCAATGTGACTCATCATTAACCTTACCATGTCTAACAAAGTTCGGTTTCTCCGTTCGGACACACCACTCAAATGAGGTGTTCCGGGAGGAGTCCATTATAAAAGAATCCCATATTTTTTCAAGTAATCGAGAAACTCATTGCATAAGTATTCTCCACCATGGTCCAACCATAATGTTTTAATACTTTTGCTGGTCTGTTTTTCTCTACTTCGTGTCGAAACTCTTTGAATTTATCTAATGTTTCCAACTTGTGTTTCATAAGACACACATAACCATAATGTGATGCAACATCCGTACAAGTTATGAAGTATTGATATCCACCTCTAGCCTGGTTAGACATGGGCCCACATATGTCACCATGAACGAGGGCTAACAGTTCGGTGGCACATACACCCTTACCATTAAAAGGTGTTTAAGGCACTTTGCCTAATAAACAAGATTCGCAGACATCATATGAATTAGGATCAAATCCAACCAAGTATCTACTCTTCCGAAGAGTGGATATACGAGTCTTGTCAATGTGTCTCAGACATCAATGCCACAGATAAGTCTCATACGTGTTACTTATTTTGAGCCTTTTGTTTGTCATGTTATATGTTTGAGATTCATTTATATTCAAAATATAAAGACTATTATTAACATCTACCTCACATATCAAAATGTTATCTTTATATACAAAACACCTAGTGTTCTAGAATACAAAGGTACACCCGCAACGGGTTAAACAAAATACAGAGAAGATGTTCCTTAGTCAAACTAGGTATAAAATAACAGTAACCTAATATAATTACATGCCCCAAAGGCAGATACAAAACATAGGTCCCAATGGCCAAAACAACGACTATTGTCCCGTTTCCGACTCGTAGGTCGATCTCGTCTGATGTCACTATCCTACTAATCAGCAAATCCTGCACACCAATACATATGTGAGTACCACATCCAGAATCAAAAATCCAATTTTTAAAACTAGTAGTTGACATGTTTATAACAAACATACCTGAAGCCGGAGCCTTGCCCATCTTCATTTTCTCCAACTCCGCCTTGTACTCACATTAGTCACGCTTCCAGTGACCTCGTTTGCCACAATGTTGGCAAACGTCTTAGGATATGTCTTTAGTCTTCTCAGAAGACTTTAATGATTTAGCCTTGCCATTTTTTTTCTTTTTCTTCACACCCCCAGAAGCCTTCGGCCAAGACTTGGCCATCTGGGATGTCGAAGTAAGGTGCGCCTCGTACTTCTTGCCCTTCAGAAGCTCTGGCACTTCTTCTTTCAGCATCGCCAATAACTCTCCAAGAGTATTTTCTTGGTTCATCATATTGTAGTTCATGACAAACCCACCCCAGTACTCGAGCAGAGACTGTAAGATCAAATCTATGGAAGTCTCGGCCTCGAAGGTTATGCCCAGCTGACCTAGCTGTTCGATGTCATCAATCATTTGCGACACATAGTGCTCGACAGATGTACCCTCTAACAAACACAAGTGAAATAGCTTCTTATGCAATTCGTGCTTCTGAGATCTAAGATTTGATCTGTGAAGATCCTTCAATTTCAACATCACACTATAAGGATCCAATCATTTATTCTGACGACGAAACCGATGAGTCATTGCGGCAAGCATGACGGATTGAGCACTAAAGTTATCATCACGATGAGTCTTCCAAAGTTCATGCTCTATTTTTTTCTCAACTCCGGGCTCAGGCCCGATAGGTTTCTCTATGACATAGAGTAACTTCTCGGCTCCCAGGACTATCCTGAGATTCATCTCCCAATCTGGAAAATTGGAGCCGTTAAAGAAATTATCGCCCATGATGATGTCCCTAACGCTAATCTTTCCAACCATCTTGATTGCAATAGTCCAACTATCCAATCAACGATTTCGGGTACACTCAAAATGTAATGGTTACTATAGTCTAACTATATAACCAACTACAAGTGGAGAAGTGTCTCATACAGTCTAACTGTTCAAAGAAAGCAATATTCAATATTATTCTAACTAATATATTTATAACAACGATAAATAAAATAAAAGAGCGCGTATTGGCAAGTATTTAAACGAAATTGCAAATTTAATACTAGCCTCCCACTATTTTTCGGCGAGCCTCTAACCCTCTGTGGAGTAATTGGGAACCCAGTTTCCTAGTGGGCTAGGATCCCCTTAAATAACACACAACCTTGACTTTGGCCAACAAGTTGTATGAAACTTAACTAGGTAGATCTCTAAGATCAATTAGATCCCATCCAATTCCTAGATCCGGTAGGTGGACCTCCAAGTCCGAGATATATATCCAATATATATTTCTGGTAGGTCAATTAAGCCTTGGCTTTGGCTCAACAAGCTTAATGATTCCAGTTAAGCGCGACCCATTGACAGTGGGAAAGCTTCGTAATCCACGTCGATGAACTAGAAGTGACCTTGACTTTGGCTAACAAGTCACAACCGCCCAAGACATGCGATATAGAATAAAGCTTTCGTGGTTTAAACACATCCGCGATGGACAATGATCTTGACTTTGGCCAACAAACCAATGCCAATCTTGAATCTTGAGAGAGAACCACTCAATGGAAGGAAAACGCTTAATATTAAAGTGAAGGTTTTTCTCGTAAATTGGCAACCAATTTATTATCTTTGATTAGGTCTCATCATGCACCCTTAAACATGCATTCTAAAAGCATAATAAGGCGCGAATAAAATTAATAATGATATGCGGATGGATATATAACAAATTTATTCCTAGAATAAATCTCTCCATTTTCCTCTCTCCCGCTAGCACTATTCATACTTCTACCCAATTACATAAAACATTAAAGAAACCCATTTACATTGAGGGGAATTGGTGAGAAGAGAAATACAAAGAGTGAAGAGATAATAGGATATACACGCAGGTCCAATTTAATAAATTCTAAATTTATTATAACAATTTCTAAAATTGCCTTCACCCTTATAATATCCATCTGATATACATTATTCATACAAATACATCCAAGTATTCACACAAATCATGTTATTGAATCAATCTAATCCAATTAATTAATCTTTGAATTAATGACCATCCAATGTTCATACAACGATTTGATTTGCGTGAGTCCAACTTTTCGTTTAAGAATAAATACTCAAAGTACGTATTCTTGAATTATATCAAACTACAATTTTAAATCCAATTTAATTTGTATCCAATACTAATTCGAATTTCATTCCAAATTAAATAATTACACTTATTTTAGTGCCTTTTAGACTTAGATTCTAAATCTAATCTAAATGGGTCTCAAATGCCCAGTTAGTATCCAATATTATTTTAATTAAAGTCCAATGGGCTTTCAATTAATTCTTAAGGCATGGGCTTTGGCCAATATGGATCCAATCAAAGATGCCAATGCCCAATAAGGAATCACCATTTTTGCCAAAAATCAATTTAGGCCCATTAGGCCCAATTAAAATATTAAAGGCTGATGAGTGGTAAATCTATCACTATTTCCCACTCATTTAACCTAATATTTTGTATAGTTTCTTGAGTTTTGTGAATATTTTGATGTGTTTTGTGTTATTTTGTAGATAAATAAAGTTTCAGGACACTCTGGAGGTGATTTGGGCCAAAACAGTGAAAATTGGACAAAAAGGGCATTTTGGTAATTTTCCGCGTCGCGACGCCTAATGTGCGCCGAGTCCTTGGTAACGTGCGCCGGGTCCACATGTCGTAATCTGAAAAGTTTGACTTTGCTAACATGCGCCGTGACACGTGTCACCATCACAACTAATTTGCTAACGTGCGACGTGCTACGTGTCATCATCCTACAGTGCCGACAGTCACCATCGCCACGTGTGCCACGTGTCACTCCACGTCACCGTTATGTCAGTATCCACATCATCAACCAATCAAAGCGTGACACGTTTCGCAATCCTACGGTGCCGACACTCGCTTTCGCCACGTGTCTCCACGTCACAGCCTTGTCAGCATAATAATTGAGCTCTCAGCCGCCTTGCCACGTGTCACCTTATCTCCTTATCCAGAATCGCCACGTGTCATCACCTCAGCATGCCACATCAAAATAGGCTAGCGTCGTGACGCCAAATGCCTTGGCGTCGCGACACTGGGTGGTTATCCGCGCAAATGTACCATTCTCTCTGAATTCTCTGATGTAAATAGGGAGTTTTCTATCTAATTTCTTTTAGTTTTTAGTTTTGTAATTAATTTTAATTACGTTCTGTAATAAAAGTAATTTACTTTCTTACTTTTTACAATTTTTACTATTCACCATGGGGAGGTAACTTCCCCAGCTATGGTGAAAGGTAATTCTTTTACTGTTACTATTTAGATTAATCTCCCTTAAATAATATATTCATTATTTAAAATATTGACTTAAAAAGGATACCGCCATATTGGTTGGTTGGTAAATCATTTTATTCTGGTTTAAACCTGACTAATCAAGGATACCGCCAGATTGGTCGGTTGGTAATTAAATTTTCTTACCGCCTATATGACAGGTTTATTTTGGTTCCGCCTTTATGCCTGATTGTACTTAATTTGACTTAAACAGGTTACTGCCTATATGGCTGGTTGGTAAAATAATCACAAGTTAATATATTATATTAAGGGAGATATCTAAATAGTAAATAGTAAAAGTTGATCATTTTACCTTAGCATTTTATTTTATTTTACTTTATGTCTTTTACTTTTCAGCATTTTTACTTTATGTCTTTTACTAGTCCTAGTTATGTGTTAGTTATCTGGGGTTGTGATGAATTCTAATATCACTGGTTTATAAGGGGTTATTTTATAGTTTGGGTAATTTAAAGGTTTACGTATTAAGTCTTAAGCTTAATGCTTCTTGTTGTCTTATCACCAATAAGATTAATGTGGTAAATCTAAAATAAACTTGACAAAGGAATTCTAGGTTTCAGCCTTAGACTTAATAGCCCACGAACTTCCTTGAGGATAGATAACCCTTTAATAGATTTCCTTACAGGATAGACATATACCTGTCGGGCGGGGGTAGCCATAATTGGAAATTAAACTTAATGAATCCAGATAATTTGGTTGACATAGACATATGGTTCAATTGGGTTAAACTGGGTATTTGCGTCTGACCATCGACATGGGCTTTTTCATAATTTAGTGTTCCAGGTTAGTAAACCGATTTATTACACAACATAAAATAGTCACTTCATCTTTTTAAAGATATTAGAAAGATTCACAACCCTAGATCTTTGAGTCTTTTGTTATTTTCCTTAGTATTTTCTTTTGTTTATTTTATTTATTAAGGAAAACCACATTCAACCAATCAAACAATCATTCTCTTCTCCATTTAATTAGATACATGTAAATAAATATTATCAATAATTAATAACAACAGTATGAATTAAGTCCTCGTGGGATCGATATTATTATACTACTTGAACGATACGTGCGCTTGCGTTATACGTGTGTGTTTACGCCGGTCAAAGGCCCAAAAGTCATATTTGGACTTTATGGAAATGGTTTTAGGCCCAATTTGGATCCAATCCAATTGTCCAAAACCATGCATGGCCCAACCAAGCCCATTAAGCCCAAATACAACAAATTAGCCCAATCCAATTTAAAGACTAATTTATTCTAACATAATATTCCAAATATCACATTATTTTCTATTAAAGTGTAATTAACCCAATTAATTTATTAATCTAATATTTCCAAAACATTAATTAATCAAATTAATCATGCTTAATTTATCCAACTCATGTCCAACACAAATTGAGGCCAAATCAATCTATAACATGCTTCACACTCCACGAATTGGCACAAAATAATACTCAATTTGATTTCAATCCAATTAAATCAACATACAAGATTTATTTCATGCATTAAACTCATCCAATAGTCTAAAATCAAAATATTACCATGAGTGTATAAGGGTTCATTTTCGGCCAAGCTCAAGAATTTGGGGAAAATTTTATCTAATCAATTTTCTCAATTCTTATGATGCACAAATCCAATTAATCATCATCAAAGAACAACCAAGCAACCAATTTGAAAAAAATCATACTCCAATCACAAAATCCCCAAATAAAGTATATAAACCCTAAATACAAATCATGCTTAGATATGGCTCTGGTACCATTATTAGTGTCCTAGACATGCCCAAGGTCTCTAAGTCATGATATTATGTGTGAATGATCAAGAAATTTTGCGGAAAAAACTTGCATTGAACGGATATGAGATTTCAAAAATCTTTGATGTAGAAGAAGCTCCAAGCTTTGTTGAATCTTTAAACTCAAGGGTGAGTTTCCCTATCACCTTGATTTACTCTTTAATTGTTTGCGTTGTTAGATTTTGAAACAAAATCAGTGAAGAAATGAACCATGGGCTCACGACAATAGAAAGGAGAAGGAGAGAGCTTTTGTGTTTTTGATATTTGGTTTCTAAAAACCAATACCAAAAGTCAACAAGCAAAAATGTATATACTTTTTCCAAAAAGAAAAAGGCAAAGTGTGTTGGAGGGAAAAATCCAATTAATGCTCTCAACCACTTCCATCACTAAAAAGTGACTAGTGATGTAAGTGAAGTGGGTCCCACTTTAAATTCAAAATTTGATTGGGTAACGCAACACACTTTGGGCCCGAATTCATTTAATCCGATTAAACGAATTTTCCGTCGCGACATTATTAAATCCAATTTAATCAAATAATAATGCCTAGCAAAATTATTACGAAAGTCGCTTACGAATAAATTCTAAATTAATTCATTCGCCCGAATTAAAATCCAAATTTAATTCCGCATTGAAATCCAATTTCAATTAATATATCCAATATATTATTTAATCGATTAATTCCAAATTAATCACGTTCTCTCTTCTATTCTAATTTTATCCTAGATAAATTCTTGTCACAATTAATCCCAGATTAATTTTCTCTCTGTTATAATTAATCCTAGATTAATTCTGTTCGAGTTAAATGTCATCGGTGAATCTTTGGGAAGCGACCCAAGAGATCCATGAATATGTTGGCAGTAAATCCGGTTGTCGGAGTATCCAACACGTGCGTACCGCGTACCATGGTCTCACCGATTTACAAGACATGGTTGGCTTCTAGCAAAGCACCGTGCGTACCCAATTCTCCAGAAATGTTCAACGAAGAATATATAATCTATATCAGGCATAATATACTATGTATTGCGTATTACGATCCAGTATCGGATGTCACATGCTAGGCCTAGGGCTGGAATTGTGTCTGCCTCGTACGAAGCATAGATCAGATCACTAGCAACTAGTCTCTTTAATAGGATAATCATGACCTAGTCATATTATCCCGATAGCTGCAGCATTTGAGAGTACTAGTTTTGTATCCCTGCGTGATCATCATCTCCATAAGACTGAAGTGATACTTCCATCTTGCCATCACACCCAATACACTACGATTCTCAGTAAACCCAGAAGAGGTGTACACAGAACCTGTTAAAGCCCCAGACGACCAAAACCAAAGCGTACTGATTGACGCAAGTATTAGCGATGCAAGTCTCAGGTTAAGACCAAATACACCTACCCTGATTCGGATTCCCATAGACACATAGTCATACTACCAATGGGATTCCGAGGGGTCTATCCATAGCGAAGCTGTTCCCGGTCCAACGACTAACAAAATCTCCTATCACACTTGCATAAGTATCCAATACTAAAATATATGAGAACTATGCTGTTAAGTTTCCATAACGCGCACAAGTGTAATACTAGCCTATTCTGCATTATCGATGTCCAGTCTCGATAATACTACGACTATGGATATTTAATGATTAAACATTTCGTGGATTAATAATGCATCATATCTTATTAATCCGGAACTAATCACAATGACTTTTATCATTTATATATCCAAGTAATCCAATTACAAAATAATAAAAGAGCAATTTCCTTTGTCACATAGTTAATTTGTACAAAGAACACCGTGTCTTTTGCAAATAGTGATGCTATGGGACATAATTGTCCAACATACACACGCAAGCGCATGTATCATTCAAGTAGTATAAATGTATCGATCCCACAAGGACTTATCACTAATGCTATTAATTGTTGAAATTAAATGTCTATAAGTATCCAAATTGATTGTTGGTTGGGTGGTGAATTTACCTAAAACAAACAAGTAAATAAAACTACGGTTGATTTCAAAATTAACAATGATATGCAAATATCAAGGGTTGTGAATCCTACCAATATTTTACTAATGATGAATTGATTACCTTATGCTTGTGCAATGTGCCAGTTTTAAACTGGAACACGAATGTATTCATAAGCCTCTTCCGATGGTAAGATAAGGTTACTTAATTAACTATATTCCTATGTTAACTAAGAAACTCCAAATTCATTAAGTTTAAGTTCCAACTGTGGTTACACCCCTCCCTACAAGAATATTAATATCCTGGAGGGAAATCCCCCTAAGTGAGATCGTTTGTTATTGAGTCTATGGCTAAACCTAAAATCTCTTTTCCAAGTTCATTTTAAGTTTACCTAATCAATCTTATTGGTGGTCAATTCAACAAGACGCATTAAGAACTAGACTCAATAAATAAACCAAAACATCACACAAAACACAAAGTAAATCAACTTATAAAACCATTGATATTGGTATTCATCACAACCCTAGATAATATATTTAGTTACAAAACATACCCAAAATAAAAAAAATGCATAATAATCAAAATAACATAACAGAAAATTAAAAAGTAAAGAAAATGCTGGAGCTAGGGGTTTCACTTTTAATACTTCAAATATAGATTACTCCATTATCAATTAATCATTTCTTGAATTAATTATATTAAAACCGACCATATAGGCAGTGAATGTCATTTTCCCAAAGTTCAACCGACCATATAGGCGGTAACAAAATCATATAAATCTACCATGTCGGCGGTAACAAGGTTGGCACCTAAACCAACCATATAGGCTTAAACTAAGTCCAATAATGTAAAACCGTCCATATAGGCAGTAAATAATTAATTCAAATTACTTATTTAAATTAAGGTAGTAAATCTAAATTATTATATTAAAAGTTTCACCCTAGACTCCAGCAAAATGAGATTACCTACTAATGATGTAATTAAAAACACACAAAAATTTATTAAATAAATAAAAAGAAAATACAAGAAAACTTTAATAAACATACAAGACACTTTCTTTTAGGTTTTCATGGAGAAATCCCCCAAATAAAGCATGAAAAATTTACAAAGTTTGGCTTGGTATTTATAGGCAAATATAAAGGCTTCCACCAATTTCTCCACCAATTACTCCACCAAACATGGAAGTTTGACAATTTCCATTATTTGTTTGGAACACGAATGTTATACTAAATATGAGTTGATTACCTTATGCATGTGCAATGCACCAGTTTCTTAGCTTGGAACATGAATGTTCATAAGCCTCTTTTGATGGTCAGATGAAAATATTCAAAGTTACTTAATTAACTACATTTCTATGTTAACTAAGAAACTCTAAATTCATTAAGTTCAAGTTCCAATTGTGGTTACACCTGCCCTATAGGTCTATTCCTATCCTAGAGGGAGGTCCCCCTAAGTAAGATCGTGTGTTATTGAGTCTATGGCTAAACCAAAATTCCTTTTTCCAAGTTCATTTTAAGTTTACCTAATCAATCTTATTGGTGGCCAATTCAACAAGACTAGGGACGGCAGAATCCGGATCCGGACCCGGGTTCGGTCGAATCTGGGTCCGGATCCGAAAGAATTTTCGTTAGCCCGGGTCCGATTTCAGACCCGAGTACCCGATCCGAATCCGGATACCCGGTTTATTATTATTATTATTATTATTTAATTTTTAATTTTATTATTTTATATTTTTTTTTGGATTTTGTCAATTTTATTAGTTTTATTTCAATTCTTTTATATTTTTTAATTATATTCTATTATATTTTTTTTATATATATATACATATTATTTTATAATTTTCATTATATTTATTTTTTATTATTTTTTTCCGGACCCGGGTCTATCTAGGCCGGACCCGTGCGATCTTGGGTCAGGATCCGGATTCGCTCGGGTCCTAATTTTTAAGACCCAAGCCCAGATGTTTTAGTCCCAGACCCGGATCGTCCGGGTCCATGCGGATCCGGGCCGGGTCCGGGTCTCTTTGTCATCCCTAAACAAGACGCATTAAGAATTGGACTCAATATAGATTACTCTCTTATCAATCAAACATTACTTGAATTAATTATATTAAAACCGACCATATAAGCGGTGAATGTCATTTGTCCAAAGTCCAACCGACAATATAGGCGGTAACAAAATCATATAAACCGACCATGTAAGCGGTAACAAGGTTAGCACCTAAACCCACCATATAGGCAGAAACTAAGTCCAATAATGTAAAACTGGTCATATAGGCGGTAAATAATTAATTCAAATTACTTATTTAAATTAACGGAGTAAATCTAAATTATTATATTAAAAATTTCACCCCAGACTCCAGCAAAAAGAGATTACCTACTAATGATGTAATTAAAAACACACAAAAATTTATTAAATAAAAAAAAATACAAGAAAACTTAAATAAACATACAAGACACTTTCTTTTAGGTTTTCATGGAGAAATCCCCCAAAGAAAGCATGAAAAAATTACAAAGTTTGGCTTGGTATTTATAGGCAAATATAAAGGCTTCCACCAATTTCTCCACCAATTACTCCACCAAACACTCCACCAAACATGCCACCAAACATGCCACCAATCATACAAGCATGTTTGGTGGAAGTTTGACAATTTCCATTATTTGTTTCTTGAAAATGACTTTAATAATTACACAGAACACACTTTGAGATTTTTCATCAATTTCGGTCATGTAAACTTCAGAATTCGAAATTCCTATGAACGTCAACATTGTAGATCTTTGAGTTTTCTTTCATCTGGAACTTGAATCACCTCAATCCGATATCGGAATAAAAGGTTATGGCCAAACTATCAAATTTGCGTAAAGCTAAAATTTCTGAAATTATACTTCGTTAGAACGCCATTTCAAGTTTCCAACCTCCAAAATCCAAATGTCAAGTCCAGTTTTTACCATTCTTTGTTCCATATTTAATCCTGAATGATTCCATTGAGTCCCGATTTTATTTTATCTGTAAAATAAACGAAAGCACATCAAAACATTCATAAAACCCGAGAAACTATACAAAATATAAGTAAAATGGGCGGTAAATATTAATATATTTTTCGTTTATCATTTATCCATATCCAGAACAACTTCTAGATCTCCCAAGAACTTCCGGAGCCAGACTACTTCCTTACTTCCTTCGCAAGCAGCTTTATACTCACCCTTCATGCTATAGTCAACATTACAAGATTTCTTTATGCTCATTCACACAATGGCCCAACCATCTAGGGTAAACACTGATCTCGATGTTCATTTCCTAGAATCGACATTTGTTTATAAATCAGAGTCCATATATCCCCTGAGGATAATATCCTCACTAGAATATACAAGCATATAATTTCTTGATCTCTTAAAATACTTAAGAATATGTTTCACAGCCACCTAATGATCTAATCCTGGGTTAGACTGAAACCTACTGACTACTCCCACTGTAGAACAGATGTTTGGTCTCATGCATAACATAACATTCATGAGACTACCAACTACTGAGGCATATGCAATATGTCTCATTTCCTCAACTCATTGGGGTGTCTTAGGAGACTATTCCTTCGACAAATGAATTCATGTCGATAAGGCAAATTGCCTTTCTTGGAATTCTGCATCCCAAATTACACAAAGATCTTGTCGATATAGGATGCATGAGACATAGCTAACAGTCTTTTCTTGTGATCTCGAAGAATCTCGATCCCAATGAAATAACATGACTCTCCCAAATCTTTCATTTTGAATTGGTTAGCTAGCCAGGTTTTCACTTCCAGTAATATCTTTAGATCATTCCAATGAGTAAAATATCATCAACGTACAAAATAAGAAAAACCACATTTCCCTACAATGATGCGCTTGTATACACAAGGTTTATCAACATTCTGCTCAAAATCATAAGACTTGATCATGGAATCAAATCTTATGTTCCAAGATCGAGATTCTTGCTTGAGTCCATAAATAGACCTTTGTAGCTTGCAAACCTTATTCTCTTGACCTTGGACTATGAACCCCTCTAGTTGTACTATATAGATATTAAAATTTCCATTCAAGGAAGCAGTACTGACATCAATTTGCCAAATCTCATAGTTATAATATGCGGTAATGGACAAAAGAGTGCATATGGATTTGAGCATGGCTATTGGCAAGAAAGTCTCCTCGTAGTCAACTCACTCTTTCTAGGTGTAATCTTTTTCCACTAGCCTAGCCTTACTGGTCTGTAACTGTTGGTATCTAAGATCATCCCAAGAACATTTCAAGCATGATAAATGTGTGAATATGAAAAGAAATTATAGCGTAATTATACTTACAAAGATCGGTTTTAGGATGTGTTGATAACAAAAACCTTGCTCCTTTTGAAATTGTTCCAAGCTTTCTTTGAATGATGAATCAAGCTCCAAGCTTTGAACTTTGATTCCAAGCTCAATGGGAAAGTTTCCCTAACACCTTTGTATGATTCTTGATGTGTGCTATCACTTAGAAAAATTGCAACAATTCTTCCTTTTGTTCTTGATGTATTCGGCCAAGCCAAATAGGGAGAGAAAATTGTTGGTTGGGCGTGAATGAGAGAGAATGAGAGAATGAGTTATGTAACTTATATTTTGATTTCCAAAATTCAAAATGATATACCAAAACAAAGATTTGGTATATGTCAATCATCTCTCACTTTAGAGTGTAAAACAAGCCATCAACCACCCACCGAATTCCATCACCAAAAAGTTGATTAAAGTGACTAGGTGATGTGACTTATGATGGACTTGTGGCCCCCACTTGATTCAAAATCCGAGTGAGCCCGTAAATACATATCGGGCTCGGGTTCGTTAATTCCGAATTAACAATTTTTCGTTGCAACGTAATTAAATCAAATTTAATTAAATAATTATGCCTAGCAAAATTACTATTAAAGTCACTCGCGAATTAATTCTAAATTAATTCGTTCGCCCGAATTAAAATCTAATTTTAATTCCGTTATGAAATCTAATTTCGTTTAATATATCGAATATATTATTTAATCGATTAATTCCAAATTAATCATTCTCTCTCTTCTAGTTGAATTTTATCCCAGATAAATTCTTGCCGTAATTAATCCCAGATTAATTTTCTTTCTCTTATAATTAATCCCAGATTAATTCTGTGCGAGTCATACGTCATCGGTGAATCTTCAAGAAGCGACCCATGATATCCCTGGATATATTGGCAGTAAATCCGGTCGTCGGACTATCCGAACACGTGCGTACCTCGTACCACGTTCTTACCGATTTACGAGAGATGGTTGGCTTCTAGCAAAGCGTCGTGCCTACCCAATTCTCCAAAAATATTCTTTAAGGAATATATAATCTATAACAGGCGTAGTATACATAGTATTGCGTATAGCGATCCAGTATCTGATGTCACATGCAAGGCCTGGGTCTGGAATAGTGTCTGCCCTATACGAAGCATATATCAGATCACAAGCAACTAGTCTCTATAATTGGATAATCATGACCTTGTCATATTATCCCGATAGTTGTAACATAATAGAGAACCGGTTCTGTATCCATATGACTGAAGTGATAATTCCATATTGACATCATACCCAATACACTACGATTCTCAATAAACCCAGAAGAGGCGTACAAGAACCTGTTAAAGTCCTGGACGACCAAAACCAAAGCGTATTGATTGTCGGAAGCACTAATGATGCAAGTCTCAGGCTAAGACCAAATACACCTACCCTGAAGCGGATTTCCATAGACACATAGTCATACTACCAATGGGATTCTACGGGGTCTATCCAGAGCGAAGGTGTTTCCGTACCATCGGTAAACACAACCTCCTATCACACTTGTATAAGTATCCAATACTTAATATATGAGAACTATGTTGTTACGCTTCCATAACACGCACAAGTGCAATACTAGTCTATTCTGCATTATCAATGTCCAGTCTCGATAATACTACGACTAGGGATATTTAATGATTAAACCTTTGTGGATTGATATTGTCTCATATTTTATAATCCGAAACTAATCATAAGGACTTTTATAATTTATTTATTCAAGTAATCTAATTATAAAATGATAAAATGAAATTTCCATCGTCACATAGTTAATTTATAAAAAAACCACAATGTCTTTTACAAATAGTGACGCTATGGGTCATAATTGTCCAACAATCTCCCACTTGGCCTATAGCCAGTCACTCAAGCATCTAACACCTAAACTATGTACATGTTGCTCAAACTGTTGATGAGGAATAGCTTTCAACAGCGGATCTACAATGTTGTCCTCTGATGCGACCTTCTCGATCTTCACATCGCCTCGATGAATGATCTCACGAATCATATGGAAACGTCGAAGAACTTGCTTACATCATTGATGAGACCACGGTTCCTTAGCCTGCGCTATAGCCCCGTTATTGTCACAATATAATGGAACAGGCTCAGCTGCTAACGGAACTACTCCTTATCCAATTAGGAATTTACGGATCCAAACTACCTATTTTGCTGCTTCAGCTGCAGCAATATATTCCGCTTCTGTTGTTGAATCGGCAATAGTCTCTTTCTTGGAAGATTTCCAGCTTACTGCTCCGTTGTTCAAACAAAATATGTACCCATATTGTGACTTACAGTCATCTTTATCGGTTTGGAAACTTGCATCGGTAGACCCAGTTACCTCAAGTTCTCCATCTCCATAGATTAAGAAAGCATCCTTAGTTCGTCTAAGATACTTAAGGATATTCTTAACCGCCATCCAGTGACCATCACCTGGATCGGCCTGATAGCGACTACACATGCTCAAAGCATACGAGACATCAGGTCGTGTACATATCATGGAATACAGGATCGATCCAACTGCCGAGGCGAACGAGATCCGACTCATGTTGTCTCTCTCATCTTGAGTTTTAGGACACATATCCTTAGAAAGAGTTACACCATGTGACACTGGCAACAGTCCCCTCTTAGACTGTTCCATGTTGAATCTCTTCAACACTTTGTCAATGTACGTGCTCTGGGAGAGTCCAATCAGCTTTCTAGATCTACCCCGGTAGATCTTTATTCCCAGAATAAAGGTTGCTTCTCCCAATCCTTCATGGAGAATTTTAATGAAAGCCAAGCTTTCACCGATTGTAGCATGGGAATGTCATTGCCTATAAGCAATACATCATCGACATAAAGGACAATGAATGTCAGTGCCCTCCCACTAACCTTCTTATATACACAAGGATCATCCTCGTTTTGAACGAAATCATATTATTTTATGATCTCATCAAAACGTTGGTTCCAAGAACGCGATGCTTGCTTCAATCCATAAATGGATCGATTTAACTTGTAAACCTTGTTCGCATGTTTTGGTACGACAAAATCGTCAGGCTGTTGCATATAAACATCCTCCAAAAGGTTATAGCATAATTATACTTACAAAGATCGGTTTTAGGATGTGTTGATAACAAAAACCTTGCTCCTTTTGAAATTGTTCCAAGCTTTCTTTGAATGATGAATCAAGCTCCAAGCTTTGAACTTTGATTCCAAGCTCAATGGGAAAGTTTCCCTAACACCTTTGTATGATTCTTGATGTGTGCTAGCACTTAGAAAAATAGCAACAATTCTTCCTCTTGTTCTTGATGTATTCGGCCAAGCCAAATATGGAGAGAAAATTGTTGGTTGGGAGTGAATGAGAGAGAAGGAGATAATGAGTTATGTAACTTGTATTTTGATTTCCAAAATTCAAAATGATATACCAAAACTAAGATTTGGTATATGTCAATCATCTCTCACTTTAGAGTGTAAAACAAGCCATCAACCACCCACCAAATTCCATCACCAAAAAGTTGATTAAAGTGATTAGGTGATGTGACTTGTGATGTGACTTATGGGCGCCACTTGATTCAAAATCCGAGTGAGCCCGCAAACACATTCCGGGCTCGGGTTCGTTAATTCTGAATTAAAAAATTTTCCGTTTCGACGTAATTAAATCAAATTTAATTAAATAATTATGCCTAGCAAAATTACTATTAAAGTCACTCGCGAATTAATTCTAAATTAATTCGTTCTCCTGAATTAAAATCTAATTTTAATTCAGTTATGAAATCTAATTTCTTTTAATATATCGAATATATTATTTAATCGATTAATTCCAAATTAATCGTTCTCTCTCTTCTAGTTGAATTTTATCCCAGATAAATTCTTGCCGTAATTAATCCCAGATTATTTTTCTGTCGTAATTAATCACAGATTATTTTTCTTTCTCTTATAATTAATCCCAGATTAATTCTATGTGAGTCATACGTCATCGGTGAATCTTCGGGAAGTGACCCATTAGATCCCTGGATATGTTGGTAGTAAATTCGGTCGTCGGACTATCCGAACATGTGCGTACCTCGTACCATATTCTTACCGATTTACGAGACATCGTTGGCTTTTAGCAAAGCGCCGTGCTTACCCAATTCTCCAGAAATATTCTTTAAGGAATATATAATCTATAACAGGCGTAGTATACATAGTATTGCGTATAGCGATCCAGTATCTGATGTCACATGCAAGGCCTGGGGCTAGAATAGTGTCTGCCCTATACGAAGCATATATCAGATCACAAGCAACTAGTCTCTATAATTGGATAATCATGACCTTGTCATATTATCCCGATAGTTGCAACATAATAGAGAACCGGTTCTGTATCCATGCGTGATCATCATCTCCATATGACTGAAGTGTTACTTCCGTCTTGACATCACACGCAACACACTATGATTCTCAATAAACCCAGAAGAGGCGTACACAGAACCTGTTAAAGTCCTGGACGACTAAAACTAAAGCGTATTGATTGTCGCAAGTATTAGCATACAAGTATCAAGTTAAGACCAAATACACCTACCCTGAAGCGGATTCCCATAGACACATAGTCATACTACCAATGGGATTCTGCGGGGTCTATCCAGAGAGAAGTTGTTTCCATTCCATCGGTAAACACAACCTCCTATCACACTTGCATAAGTATTCAATACTTAAATATATGAGAATTATGCTGTTACGCTTCCATAACACTCACAAGTGCAATACTAGTCTATTCTGCATTATCGATGTCCAGTCTCGATAATACTACGACTAGGGATATTTAATGATTAAACTTTTATGGATTGATATTGTCTCATATCTTATAATCCGGAACTAATCATAAGGACTTTTATCATTTATTTATTCAAGTAATCTAATTACAAAATGATAAAATGCAATTTCCATTGTCACATAGTTAATTTGTACAAAAACCACAATGTATTTTATAAATAGTGACATTATAGTGTGGGAACACAGAAACTGGGTGACACATGCTGTTCTAGGCTCGCGGCCTAGTTGGGAGTACGGAGTAGCCCGCGGGGGACTAAACTGGAGAATAATAGAGTCGCCAACCGGTGTGAACCGGGACAAAGATTTAAGGCTGCACTCACCCCTCGCAAGGGAAGACCTCAAACCATGGGTTCGGAAATGTCCCTTACTTATGTCACTTGTAATAAATGATTTGTTCAATAATTCAACTTAGCCTAAGCAACATATTTCCAAGGATAATTTTACTCCTAAGTTCGCATGCATACATCAAAAGTTCATCTAAGTTCATATGTAACACATTTTCATATTTGCATACAACCTATTTGTATATAATCTATGTCCGAATTTGCATGCATAAAAGTAAATTGAAATACGGCAAGCATGCAAATTCATAAGCACATTATATTCATGGATACGGAAACGCAAGCAAACAATGATCATACAAGCATGCATAAAATTGAATCAGAATGATGGCAAACACATAATTTCACAAACACATTGCATTGATAATCATGGAAGCGCAAACATGCAATAATTATACAAGCATGCATATTAAAGAGAAGCAATCAGGTACGTAATACAAAGGGATAACCAATAGGGGAAATTATGCATAAAATATGATGAATAAGACTCAGTTCAGTGTATGCGCATTCGTGTAGAGTTTGAAAACATGTTCGAACGGTAAACAGAAGGTTCTTGTTCGTGTGGCGTTTGATAACGCGTTCGAACGGGACCAGACCTGATGAAAAAAATGCATGCACATTCGAGTAGCGTTCGTAAACGCGTTCGAACGGGAAACAGAAGGTTCGTGTTCGAGTAGCATTCGTAAACGAGTTCGAACGGAAATGAAACATAATGCTCACGTTCGTATGGCGTTCGGAAACGCGTTCGAACGGGGTTACCGCAGTGACCCCCAAAATGCAGTAAACAACATGACACATACGTGAACGGATGAATAAATGACACCTAATCAATAATAACAGGTTAAAAGGCACGACAAATCGTTGTGGCAAAGGTACCCCTTAGGCTTTTTATCCCTCAGATGGAGGACCTTTAATCCAACTCGATGAGCCCATGCGCATTGCAACATGATGCATGACATACGGAGAAAAGCAATAACGAAATAAAAGGCGCGGCGAAGTATCGTGGTAAAGGTTCTTTAACCTCTCAAAATAGAGGACCTTTAATCCAACTTACTAAGCCCATGCGCATCATATCATAATGCATATAAAAATAAACACAACAATATCGGACTTAGTATACCCGATTGAACATATCTCACCTTCAACTGACTATACATCATCCGGCGCGGCAAAGCATCGTGGTAAAGGATTTTAACCTCTCAAAATAGAGGACCTTTAATCGCACTTACTAAGCCCATGCGCAAACAACACAAGACATATATAAAAAAATAAAGACAACGATATCAGACTTCGAGTATCCGATTGAATATATCTCACATCCAATCGAATATACATTATCCGGCGTGGCAAAGCATCATGGTAAAGGATTTTAACCTCTCAAAATATAGGACCTTTAATCGCACTTACTAAGCCCATGCGCTTTATCTCATCATAATGCATATAAAAATAGAAGCAACGATATCGGACTTCGTATACCTGATTGAACATATCCCACATTCAAATGAATACACATCGTCTGGCGCGGTGAAACATCGTGGTAAAGGATTTTAACCCCTCGAAATAGAGGACCTTCAATCGCACTTACTAAGCCCATGCGATTGACCTCATTATTACTCAAACAAATAAGATGCAGAAAATAAATGACGACAATAAACAAATCAAGAAAAAATAAAGTATGTGCCGAGTACTCAAGTGGTACGTGGAGTTGTATCATGAGTACAGATCATACTACCGTCCATTCGGAATCGGCTATGAAATTTTTGTCCGGGTTTCCATCCTATATACCACGAGAGGCGACACATTTTTCATTCATTCAAGGGCCACAATCATGCATCCACAACGAATCTCATGCGAATAAAACAATTAAAAAAAACAAATGACGTAAATAGAAAAAGTGCCCTTAGGTCTAACCTTTTAAATCACATCTCGGATGTACGGTACACGATCGTCGGAAGGGCTAACACTCCGCAAATCCTCCGGTTCACTGGTACACTTCTCTCATTCGTTGTCTCACTATTTTGAGTCATCGTTCTCCCTGTTTTGCTGTTGTTTTTACTGTATTTCACTGCTCTTTCCGTGACGTTTTCTGGTCACTATGTTTGCTGTATTTAGGCTACTTTTCTTGGTGTATTTGGGCTGCTGTTTGGTGTGATTTTTTGTGGTGTTATGGTGTGGTTCGGGGGTTGTTTTGGTGAGGTAAATGAGATGTTCGGGATGTGTTTTGTTCAAGGCAATGAGGGTTCTTTGTTTTGTGATTTTCAGTTATTGAGAGTGAGGGAGAGTTGTGTCAATGAGCTTGGGTGTTTCTTGTGTGAATGAACTAGGAGAGTGAAGTGTTGGAATTGGGTTTCTTTTATAGGCAAAGGGCTAGGGTTAAATCTTTGCTTGACAAGGAAAGAGATTTGGCATTTAAGGGGGATTTGATTTGGTGTCAAACAAGGAAATCCTAGATTGAGGGGGGACAAAAATAGTTCAAACTAGGAAGTCAATATATTTAATTTCTGTTGTTTAGGCATATAATATTTATTGATTGATTTTAATTAGAAATGATTTTATTTGATATTTATTTTAATTTGATATGTGATTTTTAGATTTTATTTAATTCCCCATTTGTTAAATATGTGTTTTATTATTTTGGATGTGTTTTATTGGCTATGGTGGGCTAATTGGGCTTGGGTGTGAGGCTAGCAGCAAAACCAGAAGTACCGACACCGTTCGAACGCCGATTCGAACGCTACACGAACGCCTGCAATCTGCTTGATGTTCGAATGTGGTAACGAACGCAGCACGAACGAAAACAGTGAACTTTGTGAAATGAATCTGATAACATGCTTATTCTGAATTTCCCCTTCCGACGTCCATTTCACGCGACTTCCGTGACTTAAAAGTAGTGTCTCCAAATGAGACTCATCATAGGGAATTATATGCAAAAATGCAATGCCTATAGTCACCCCACTTTGATGGGACTTGTGTAATGTTTAATAGTGATAATCCTATCAAAGTTATGCAATGCATTTTTACTACCTGGCTCGCCAGCTGCCACTTGACTTGCCATGCTGTCTCGAATTGAGTTTTCTGATGTGCCATTCCTGGCGTGCTAAACCTCGTACCTAGGGTGTCGCGGTAGTCCACAATAGTCCATGATGGTCCACGATAATCCATGATAGTCCACATAATCCACACCATTCCACACTAGTCCACGATAATCCACGACAATCCACGATAGTCCATATAATCCACGATAGTCCATATAATCCACATAGTCCACATAGTCCACGATAATCCACGGTAGTCCACAACACTTAACGATAGTCCTTGGTAGTCCATGGTAGTCCACAACACTTTACGATAGTCCACGGTAGTCCACAACATTTCACAATAGTCCACGGTAGTCCACATACCGTACATGGAAAAACTGTTCTGATGATGCAGTGGGCCTCGACCCTGGGACGCATCCCAATAACTGTAAACGACAACGGGGGCCTCGACCCTGGTAAGTATCCCAATTCCACTGACAATATAGGCCTCGACCCTGGGACGCATCCCAATAACTAATGATGCAGTGGGCCTCGACCCTGGGACACATCCCAACAACTGCAACCGACAACGGGGGCCTCGACCCTGGGACGCATCCCTATACCACTGACAAAATGGGCCTTGACCCTGGGACGTATTTCATAACTGAAACTGATGATGATGTGGGCCTCAACTCTGTGACTCATCCCTGCAACTGATACTGATGTGATGTAGGCCTCGGCCTTGGGACTCCTCCCTGAAACTGATGCTGATGCTGATGGGAGCCTCAACCTTGGGACTCATCCCCGAAACTGATACTGATGTGGGCCTTGCCCCCACACTAATACTGATGTGGGTGTAGGCACTGCATTTTTACATGTAAGACCCGATGATGAGTCTCATTTGGAGGCACTACCTTTTAGTTGCGGAAGTCGCGGGAAACGGACGTCGAAATGGAAAGGTCAATAATTGACATTTTTGTTGGATTTGGTTCGCTCGTTCAAGCTTCGGGTTCGCTCGTTCGGTCTCAGTTTCAAAATTATCCTCGGCCCACATACCCATTCCTACACCATGCGCGTGTAATAATACCCATAAACCCATACACATCACGCCTCTCCCCCATTCACAAGCCAATACAAACATAAAACAATAAATGAATAAACCCTCTTTCACAAATAGCCAACACAAAATCAACCACCCAAGCTCCCTCACGTGAACAACAAGAACACACAAACCAATTTGCCAAAAGCCACCAATCATAATTCCCTCCCAAACACTAACCAACAAAATCCATATCCTAAAGCCATGCAACAATACCATACATGCATTATTCAAACGCCCACCATCATTCCCTCACCAAACAAAAGCCACCAAAACACTAAACAACAAATGCACTTGTCCCCTGCCACTAACCACTAATCACCCATGCATAGCCATGCACCCTCCATACAAGCACCCATGCAAACCCATACCACCCATAACCGCCCATACGCGACCCATAAGCACCCATGATGTCTCTCACTCTCTCACTTCAAAGACAACTACCATATAAACCCTTCATCACCTTCACGCAAGCGGGGATCATCAACACACTCTATAACACTCTTCCTTTCATGTAACACACGAGCACAGCCTCTCTCTTTCCCTAAACACCCCAGAGCCAACCCCTGAAACACGCACCATATAGCCACTGGAACCAGCCTTCTCAACGCACAAAAGAGACCCCTCAACCGGCCCCCTTGTCACGACCAATCAACCCCTGAAGACAACCCCAAACCCGCCTACATAACCCTTGAAGATAGCCCAGCAAGAAACCTAAAATGCTCCCCCTAATAGCCCAGTAAATCACGCCCAAACACGTCCCTTTACATGCCTAAATACAACAAGCCTTCATCACTCAATATCCCACATCGCTTATGAAACCCCACACCCAAGCAGCCTCGCCAATTCCACACATTCCTCACGCTTAGCCCCTGATCACGCAGCACATACTCTCACCATTTCACGCCCCTTTACATGTACTCGTAGAAGATCAACCCTAGCCCTTGATTCAACACATCAGACTCTTTCCATCAGCCCTCACAAACTGCCTTGAATCAGCCCCTCCATTCACATCAACACCCCCCAAATCTCTGAACTCACGCATAAAACACCCCATCCACCATCCCCTTGCGCCCAACCATATATTCACGTAACCAGCCCCTTGCACCCAGCCAAACCCCCACTCAATAGCCCTCAACACGTTCAGCCACGTCCATAGCCTGCTTCAACTCACTGCCCACTAGCCACGTTAACTAAGCCACCTGATCATTCAAATCAGCCTTTCACGCCACCTGCAACCTTCACCGACTGCAACCTTCACGCCAACGCAATCAACGCACCTGGCCCTTCACGTAATGTCCCACATCGCCCAAATCCCTCATTTAACAACCCTTCACACATAAACCTTAACTGCCTAATTCCATAGCCTATTGCCTCGCCACAGCCTAGCATACACGTAAGCCCCTTCAAACCCATTCAACGCCATAGCCTGCCACACACCTATAGCCTTCAACTTGAGCCCTGAATTGCGCTAAACCTCACAGCCCATGCATGCCATGCACACGTGAAATCTACCTTCCCAAAACCCTTCATGCATGCGTGAACTACACTGCCCAAATAACCCTTGAAACCCTAGACATGCACACGTGAAAATCCCCCTGGAACCATGAGAAAAATTGTCCCGAAACCGCAAGTCAAACGGAGAAAATGGCGACTTAAAATAGTGAGAAAAATAGTGAAAACAGCGAGCGAAAACAGCGAGTGAATCAGAGAAAACCGCGAGTGAAAACAGACAAAACAGTAGAAACAACGGACCCGTGAAAACAGCAGAAACAGCGGACCAGTGGAAATATAGAAAATAGTGAACCTATGAAAACAGTAGAAACAGCGGACCAGTGAAAACAGCAAAACGATATCCCTTCCGGCACCGTGGAACGCACTCCCGGAAAGCGACATAAAAGGTAAGACCTGAGGGCACCCTTTTATTTATTATCTTTATTTTTTAGTTATTTTATTATTTTATTTCGCATGATTATTGTGAATTGGTGCATGATGTGATTTCCGGGTGAACGGAACATGTGTTCTCACTTGTGGTATATCAGATGGAAACCCGGACGTAAATTTCGTAGCCGAATCCGAATGGACGGTATTGCGGTTTGCACTCGGGATACAATGCCACGTATCACTTGAGAGACAGACGTATCTCGTTTCATCCAAATTTGTATTTGAGCATGTTATAGTCTTTAGGTTATTCGTTTATTATTTAAAACATGGTTTAATTTAGTTTGTTATTTATTTGTTAAAGCATATTTAGGTTGTTCCTTATGCATGTTATTAGTTTATGATATGTTTGGATAATGATTTATACATGTTGATTTAATGGTTCAATATGCTCGTTGTGTTACATTGCGCGGAGTTATTTGGATGAAAGCATGTTAGATCTAAGTACCCTTGAGCATGATTATTGAATAGACTTGGTTGATTCATTGCACAAATTATATCATCACAAGTGACATAAGTAAGGGACCATTCTGAACCCAACGGTTTGAGGTCTTCCCTTGCGAGGGGTGAGTGTTGCCTTAAATCTTTGTCCCGGTTCACACCGGGTGGCGACTCCATGTTATTTCGTACTTCCCAACTAGGCCGCGAGCCTAGAACAGCGTCGCCCAGGTTCTGTTGTCTACAGTCTGGCGACTCCACTGGGGATAGAGAATCGGCCCCGAAATAATTTCTTGTAATGTTTGTGATTTGTGCTTTAATTAACCATGTATACTGTGGGTTTAGGGAGTTTAATCAAAGGCATTATTAAAGTTAGGTGATGGTTTGGTGTCTTCTTTCACTCACTACCTTTATATAAGGAAAAGCTGTGAATGCACCTAGATAATCATTCACCCGTAGCTCATTGTGATAGACTAATTTAGAGGACTCGTTGTTTATTCCTGTCACCAAGCGATAAGAGCCTAAGAGGCTAGGGTACTTAAGAGAGCCTCGCTCCACCCTCCCTCTGGGGAATCTACAACGGGAAATTCATTTGACAGTTAGTCACATACCATAACTTGTTGGCACGTACTGTAAGGTATAAAAAAGGTGCGCTCACTTGGTCGCTCGAACCCTTGAGTGGGGAGTCCTAGTTTTGGGCAAACCTTCGTCAGCGAGAGCCTTTGTTTACATTCTTTTAAACCTACATGCGAACCATTGTTGCATGATCTATAAAAATTACCTCTTTATGTTTGTGCTTGTGGACCATCCTCATTTGGATGCAGTTGGACTTCTGTTGGACAGTTATGACCCATAGCGTCACTATTTGTACAGATCATAGTGTTGTTGTACAAATTAACTATGTAACAAAAGAGATTGCACTCTTATCATTTGTGATTAGATCACCTTAGATATATAAATGATGGGAGGTCCTTATGATTTGTTCCTAGATTGAGAATGATATGAGACAGTATCAATCAACGAAGGACAAATCATTGAACATCCCTAGTCAGAGCATTGTCGAGATTGGACATCGATAGATGCGTAAAAGACTAGTATTACACTTGTGCGTGTTATGTGAGGCATAACGGCATAGTTCTCGTATATCTGGGTATAGGATACTCAGGCAAGTGTAATAAGAGGTTGTGTTTCACCGATGGTACGTGAAACAGCTTCGCTCTGGATTAGACCACCGCAGAATCCCATTGGTAGGTGTATTTGGTCTTAACCTGAGACTTGCACCGCTAATACTTGCGACAATCAATGTACTTTAGTTGAGGTCGTCCAGGGCTTTAACAGGTTCTGTGTACGCCGATGTTGGGTATATTGAGAATCGTAGTGTATTGGGTGTGATGTCAAGATGGAAGTGTCACTCCAGTCATATGGAGAAGATGGTCACGTAGGATACGGTATTAGTGCTCTTATATGCTGCGCCGCTATCGGGATATTATGACTCGGTCATGTATATCCGATTATAAAGACTAGTTACCAGACATCCGACATGTGCTTCGTACAGGGCAGACACATATCCAGCCCCAGGCCTAGCACGTGATCATCCGATACTGGATCGAAATACGCAATACTACGTATACTACGCCTGATATAGATCACATATTCCTGTAAGGATATTTTCGGAGAATTGGGTAGGCATGGCGCTTTGCTAGAGGCCAACCTTGTCTTGTAAATCGGTAAAACGTAATACTTGGTACTTACGTGTTTGGATAGTCCGACGACCGAATTTACTGCCAACATATCCGGAGATCTCATGGGTCGTTCCCAATGATACACCGATGACGTATGACTCGCATTATATATTAATCTGGGATTAATTTGAAGAGAGAGAAAATTAATGGGATTAATTACGGAGATATTTTATCTAGGATAAAATATCAATTTAAAGAGAGAGAACGATTAATTTGGAATTAATCGATAAATAATATATTCGATTTATTAAACGAAATTGGATTTCGATTAGGAATTAAAATTATATTTTAATTCGGGCACTTGAATTAATTTAGAATTAATTCTCGAGCGACGTGATTAGTAAATTGGATTTATTAACGAGGCATGTGAAAATCGTTAATTTAGAATTATCGAAACCGAGCTCGGAATGTGTTTGCGAAGTTACGTCGATTTTGAATCACGTGCCGCAAGTCGCATCGCAAATCACATCGCAAGTCATAAAAGTCAAAACACTTTTTGGAAAAGTAACTTTGACTCTTTGACTTTGACCTTTGAGATTTGGGGGGAAAATTTTGGGGGGAAAAGATTTTGACTTTTTGGAAAAGTGAAATGCTTTTCCTTTTCACCTTTTACCAAGGGTAAAAGAATTAAATAAACATTTACATTTGTTTTATTGTTTTTAAAAGACATAAAATAAATGGTAAATGCTTTAGTATTATTTGGAAAATATATAAGTAAAGTGTTGGACACATTTTCCCTTAACCAAAAAATCACAAAATCTCTTCTCTTTCTTTCAACCTTGCTCACGCCCAAAGGCAGTGGACTGCACTATTTTAGGCGTGAATGATGATGGTTTTTGGGCAAGTTTTGTGGCAAAATTGCCAAGTGCTAGCACACCGAGAGTTATACGAATGTGTTAGGGAAACCCACCCACGAGCCGGGAATCGTTTGACGAAGATTGGAGCTCGAAATCTTGGATTCTTGAAGACTCAAAACTGAAATTTTTGAGCAGTGGGCGCCACTTTGAAGGACCAAAACTTGAAGTTTTGTTCGTTGTTTCGTCTCAACCGATCAATGTAAGTGTTCCGCAACTTCTTTGATATGTATTTCACACATCTTCATGTTTGTTTGATGATCTTGGGACCTAGAATAAAACCAACAATGGCATCAAGAGCCTAGGTTCAAGCATGAAAGTTTAGGGCTTAAAATTTGGGTATTTTGTATTTGAGCATGATTTGAATAAATTGGATGTTAAGTATGCTTAATACATGTTTATTGAATATTGATTAGATCAATTTCATGAATTATTGTTTGAACACATTTTCCCCAAATATTAAAGTTGGCCTAAAATGATAAATTGGGTATTTTGAATTTGAGCATGATTTTATGAAATTCGATAATTAAGTATGCTTAAATATGGTTTAATTGAAGATTGATTGGATCAATTTCATGAAAATGTGTTTTGATCATTTTTCCCCATTTACTTATGGTGGCCGTGTTGATTTCTATAATATGTCCCAAACAAAGATTAAGCATATGAAATACTATAAATGAATATATATAAAAGACTTGAAGCATGGCGGAATCATACTTACAAAGCTATGTGATGAAGAAGATGATCAAATGGTGGAAGCTCCAAGTGTTGAAGATTCGGCCAAGAGGAGGAAGAAGACTAGAAGCTCCAAGCTTTTGTATTCCAAGCTCTTTGATGGTTTCCCTATCACCTCCTTTGATCCCTTGCTTGTGCTAGCAAAAATGGAGAATAGAAGATCAAATCTTCCTTTGCCCTTCCATGGAGTTCACGGCAATGTGAAGAAATTTGAGAGAGAAAGAGTTTTGTGTAAATTGATTTTGTTTTACCAAAAATCAATTTATATTTATGTCATAAAATTTATTAAATAATAATAAACTTATGACACAAACCATGCAATGGCTTAGAGTGTCAAACACTCAAACTCCATGCAAAACCTTTGAGTGTAATGCACACTATCACCATGCAATGCCTTTGAGTGTAATGCATACTATCACCATGCAATGCCTTATCAATTAAATAATGCATATAATGACAAGTGTCATGTGGGCCCCACACGTTTCCAAATGAAAGTGGGCCCACGTCCACTCACGCGTTCGGGTTCGATATTTCCGAAATACCGAGCTTACGTCGCGACGTTAATTAAACCGAATTTAAATAAATAATTGCGCCTGGCGAAATTATTATTTACGTCGCTAACGAATTAATTCTAAATTAAATCGTATGCCCGAATTAAAATCTAATTTTAATTTCGCGTCGAAATCGAATTTCGATTATTATATCGAATACAATAATTTTATCGATCAATTCCAAATTAATCGTTCTCTCTCTAAATTAGGCACTTTATCCAAGATAAAGTTTCTCCGCAATTAATCCAAGATTAATTAAGTCCGAATCAAATATCATAGGTGAATCTTCAGGAAGCGACCCAAGAGATCTCCGGATATTTTGGCAGTAAATACAGTCGTCAGATAATCCGAACACGTACGTACCTCGTACTACGTCTTTACCGATTCACAAGACAAGGTTGGCTTCTAGCAAAGCGCCATGCCTACCCAATTCTCCAGAAATATTCTTATAGGAATATAAGATCTATATCAAGCGTAGTATACCGTAGTATTGCGTACATCGATCCAGTATCGGATGATCACATGTTAGGCCTGGGGCTGGAGATGTGTCTGCCCCGTACGAAACATATATCGGACATCAAGCAACTAGTCTCTTTAAATCGGACAATCCTGACCTGGTCATATTGTCCCGACGGTTGCAACCTTTTATAGAGTACTAGTTCTGTGTCCTGCGTGATCATCACCTCCATATGTCTGAAGTGATACTTCCATCTCGACATCACATCCAGTACACTACGATTCTCGATAAACCCAGAAGAGGTGTACACAGAACCGGTTAAGGTCCCCAACCACCAAAACCAAAGTTTACCGATTGTCGCAAGTACTAGCGATGTAAGTCTCAGGTTAAGACCATATACACCTACCCTGATGCGGCCTCCCATAGACACGCAGACATACTACCAATGGGATTCCGCGCGAAGCTGTTTTCCGTACCATCGGTAAAACACAACCTCCTATCGCACTTGCATAAGTATCCAATACTTAAATATATGAGAACTATGCTGTTGTGCCCTCACAACGTGCACAAGCGCAATACTAGTCTATTCCGCATTATCGATGTCCGATCTCGATAATACTCCGACTAGGGATATTTAATGATTAAACCTTTATGGATTGATACTGTCTCATATCATCTCAATCCGGTACTAATCATATGGACTTTCGCCATTTATATATCAAAGTAAATAACATTACAAAACGGCAAAAGGCAATTTCATTATCACATAGTTAATTTTGTACAATAATACAATACCATTTACAAACAGTGACGCTATGGGACATAATGTCTAACAATCTCCCACTTGGCCTATAGCCAGTCACTCAAGCATCTAATACCCGAACTATGTACGTGTCGTTCAAAAACTTGCTGAATGACAGCCTTCGTCAGCGGGTCTGCAATGTTATCATCTGATGTGACCTTCTCGACTTTTACATCGCCACGATGTATAATCTCCCGAATCAGATGGTAACGTCGAAGAACATGCTTGGACCGTTGATGAGACCTTGGTTCCTTAGCCTGTGCTATAGCCCCGTTATTGTCACAATACAATGGAACGGGCTCAGCTGCTAACGGAACTACTCCTAATCCGATTAGGAACTTTCGGAAACTGCCCCCCCTCCTCCTTTGCTGCTTCAGATGCAGCGATGTACTCCGCTTCTGTTGTTGAAATCGGCAACAGTATCTGCTTGGAAGATTTCCAGCTCACTGCTCCGTTATTCAAACAAAAAATGTACCCGGATTGTGACTTGTAGTCATCCTTGTCGGTTTGGAAACTTGCATCGGTATACCCAGATACCGCAAGTTCTCCGCCTCCATAAATTAAGAAAGCATTCCTTAGTTCGTTTAAGATACTTAAGGATATTCTTAACTGCTCTCCAGTGACCTTCACCTGGATCGGCCTGATAGCGACTGCACATGCTCAAAGCATATGAGACATCAGGTCGTGTATGTTGTTTCTATAATATGTCCCAAACAAAGATTAAGCATGTGAAATACTATAAAGAATATATATATAAACATGAAGTATGGCGGAATCATACTTACAATATCTTGTGATGAAGAAGATGATCAAATGGTAGAAGCTCCAAGTTGTTGAAGATTCGGCCAAGAGGAAGAAGAAGACTTGAAGCTCCAAGCTTTTGTATTCCAAGCTCTTTGATGGTTTCCCTATCACCTCATTTGATCCCTTGCTTGTGCTAGCAAAAATGGAGTAATAGAAGATCAAATCTTCCTTGCCCTTGTCAATGGAGTTCTCGGCAATTTGAGAGAGAAGAGAGATTTTGTGTAAAGTCTTAATTGATTTTTGTTTTACCAAAAAATCAATTTATATTTATGTTATAATTTTAAAATTAATAATAAATCTATGACATAAACCATGCAATGGCTTAGAGTGTCAAACACTCAAACTCCATGCAAAACCTTTGAGTGTAATGCACACTATACCATGCAATGCCTTAGAGTGTATTGTTACACTATTACATGCAATGCCTTATCAATAAAATAATGCATATAATGACAAGTGTCATGTGGGCCCCACACGTTTCCAAATGAAAGTGGGCCCACGTCCACTCACGCGTTCGGGTTTCGATATTTCCGAAATACCGAACTTGCGTCGCGACGTTAATTCAATCGAATTTAAATAAATAACCGCGCCTAGCGAAATTATTATTTACGTCGCTAACGATTATTTCTTAATTAATTCGTATGCCCGAATTAAAATCTAATTTTAATTTCGCGTCGAAATCGAATTTCAATTATTATATCGAATATAATAATCTTACTGATTAATTCCAAATTAATCGTTCTCTCTCTCTAAATAAGGCACTTTATCCAAGATAAAGTTTCTCCGTAATTAATCCAAGATTAATTAAATTCGAATCAAATATCATAGGTGAATCTTCGGGAAGCGACCCAAGAGACCTCCGGATATTTTGGCAGTAAATACGGTCGTCGGATAATCCGAACACGTACGTACCTCGTACTACGTCTTTACCGATTCACAAGACAAGTTGGCTTCTAGCAAAGCGCCATGCCTACCCATTCTCCAGAAATATTCTTATAGGAATATAAGATCTATATCAAGCGTAGTATACCGTAGTATTGCGTACATCGATCCAGTATCGGATGATCACATGCTAGGCCTAGGGCTGGAGATGTGTCTGCCCCGTACGAAACATATATCGGACATCAAGCAACTAGTTCTCTTTAAATCGGACAATCCTGACCTGGTCATATTGTCCCGACGGTTGCAACCTTTTATAGAGTACTAGTTCTGTGCCCTGCGAGATCATCACCTCCATATGTCTGAAGCGATACTTCCATCTTGACATCACATCCAGTACACTATGCTTCTCGATAAACCCAGAAGAGGTGTACACAGAACCGTTAAGGTCCCCAACCACCAAACCAAAGTTTTACCGATTGTCGCAAGTACTAGCGATGTAAGTCTCAGGTTAAGACCATATACACCTACCCTGATGCGGCCTCCCATAGACACATAGACATACTACCAATGGGATTCCGCGGGGTCTATCCAGAGCGAAGCTGTTTTCCGTACCATTGGTAAAACACAACCTCCTATCGCACTTGCATAAGTATCCAATACTTAAATATATGAGAAACTATGCCGTTGTGCCCTCACAACGTGCACAAGTGCAATACTAGCCTATTCCGCATTATCGATGTCCAGTCTCGATAATACTACGGCTAGGGATATTAATGATTAAACCTTTATGGATTGATACTGTCTCAATATCTCAATCCAGTACTAATCATATGGACTTTCGCCATTAATATCAAAGTAAATAAAATTACAAAACGGCAAAAGGCAATTTCATTATCACATAGTTAATTTTGTACAATAATACAATATCATTTACAAACAGTGACGCTATGGGACATAATGTCTAACAGTGTACATATCATGGCATACATGATCGATCCGACTGCCGAGGCGAACGGTATCCGATTCATGTTGTTTCTCTCTTTCCTGAGTCTTAGGACACATGTCCTTAGACAGAGAGGTACCACGTACCATTGGAACCAATCCCCTTTGGATTGTTCCATGTTGAATCGCTTCAACCACTTTATCATGTATGTACTCTGGGAGAGTCCCAGCAGCTTTCTAGATATATCCCGGTAGATCTTTATTCCAAGAATAAAGGCTGCTTTCTCCGAGATCTTTCATGGAGAATTTTAATGAAAGCCAAGCTTTCACCGACGTTAGCATGGGAATGTCATTGCCTATCAGCAATACGTCGTCGACATAAAGGACAATAAAAGTAAGTGCTCTCCCACTAACCTTCTTGTATACACAAGGGTCATCTGCGTTTGCACGAAATCATATTCTTTTATGATCTCATCAAAACGCTGATGATTCCATGACCGTGATGCTTGCTTCAATCCATAAATGGATCGATTTAACTTACAAACCTTGTTTGCAAGTCTTGGCACGATAAAACCGTCAGGCTGTTGCAATATAAACATCCTCCAAAGGTTTCCGTTAAGGAAAAGCGGTTCTTAACGTCCATCTGCCATATCTCGAAGTCGAAATATGCAGCTATTGCAAGCAATTATCCGAATGGATTAATCATGGCAACGGGTGAGAAGGTTTCGTCATAATCAATACTCGTATATTGACGATACCCCTTCGCTACAAGCCTAGCTTTGTACGTTTGAACGTTGCCATCCATGTCGGTCTTTTCTTGAAGATCCATCGCATCCAATAGGCTTTACGCCTTCTGGTGCATCAACCAGTGTCCAAACTTGGTTGGCGTAATGGAATCCATCTCGGACTTCATGGCTTCTTGCCATAAAGCGGAATCGATATTCGTATCGCTTCCTCATACGTAGCCGGCTCATTATCCTCAATAAGATTAATATCTACATGAGGTGAGATAGGAACCCATACCTCTAGGTACTGTTCTGACTCTCTCCGACCTACGCGGTCCTTGTGTATGTGAAGTTTGTGGTACAGACTCATCCCGGACGGTCTGTTCTTGTTCCGTCGTTGATTCATTGCCATGAACAGTATCACTTCGATTTTCATCGAGTTCTACTTTCCTCCCACTTACCACTGCATTTATAAAATCCTTCTCAAGGAAAAATGCATGTTTAGAGCAACCAATACTTTGTTCTCTTGCGGGTGATTAGAAGTAATTCCTTTGTTTTCCCTAGGATATCCTACGAAAAGGCATTTATCAGATTTGGGTTCAAGTTTGGGGTACCTTCCAACGTTTAACATATGCCCAGCATCCCCAAATCTTCAGAAAGAGAAACTGGTTTCCTTCCTGTCCATTCTATATCTTCGTTCAATTTTTCATCGTCAGTCTTTTCAACAGACTTCGACGGTACCTATTCAAAATAGTATAGCAACTGTTTAATGCGTATCCCCAGAAGGATATTGGTAGCTCAGTGTGACTCATCATTGACGCTTACCATGTCCAACAAGGTTGGTTCTCCGTTCGGACACACCATTAATTGCGGTGTTCCAGGAGGAGTCCACTGCGAAAGAATACCATATTCTTTCAAGTAATCTTGAAACTCATAACTTAAGTATTCCCCACCACGGTCTGACCGTAATGTCTTATACTCTTCCCTGTTTTTGTTCTCCACTTCGTGTCGAAACTCTTTGAATTTTAAAAGTTTCCGACTTGTGTCTCATAAGATACACATAACCGTAACGAGATGCATCATCTGTAAAGGTTACGAAGTAGTGAAATCCACCTCTAGCTGGCTAGACATGGGCCCGCATACGTCAGTATGAACGAGAGCCAACAGTTCTGTGGCACGTTCCCTTACCGCTAAAAGTTAGATTAGGCATTTTGCCTAAAAGAAAAGATTCGCAGACGTCATATGAATGGGATCAAAATTCGTCCAAGTACCCACTCTTTGAAGTGTGGATATGCGCAGTCTTGTTGATGTGTCCTAGACGACAATGCCACATATAAGCTTCATCTTTTAGATTACTCCTTTTGAGCCTTTTGTTTGTCATTTTAGGAGATTCATTTATATTCAAAATATAAAGACCGTTATTTGCAACAGCTGTGCAAATTCTGTATCACTTTTATATAAATAACACCCGGTGTTTCTGAATACAAAAGTGTAACCCTGCTGGGTTAACAAGGATACAGATATAATATTCCTAGTTAAACTAGGTACAAATAAACAGTTCAAAAGTTTAAGTACATGCCCTGAGGGCAGTTCTAAAAAAAAAGTCCCGGCCAAAACAGCAACTGGTGTTCCGTTTCCGACCCGTAGATCCATCTCCCCGATGCTAGCACCCTGCTATCCTGCAGATCCTGCACATCAGTACAAATATGAGCACCACAACCAGAATCAAAAATCCAATTTTTAAAACTAGAAGTATTCATATTTATCTCAATGACAAACATACCAGAGGCGATAGCCTTGTTAGCCTTGATATCCTCCCTCTGCCCTTTGCCCATTCGGCAGTCACGTTTCCAGTGACCCCCTCTTGCCGCAGTTGAGGCAGATGCGTCGAGATTTGTCCTTTGGCTTCCTAGAAGCCACTGTCAACTTGCCTTTGCCCTTGTTCTTAAACTTTTTCTTCCTCGCACCTCCAATTGCCTTGGGCCCAGCCCTTGGCGCATGAGAGGTCGATGCATAATGCGCCTCGCGCTTGCTCCCCTTTAGGAGTTCCTTTTCGGACTCCTTCAGCACGGACAACAACTCTCCAAGAGTGTCGTCAGTATCCATCAACTTATAGTTGATGATGATTTGTTTCCAAGTATCGGGCAGTGATTGTAATATCATATCAATCGTCAGCTCTGCCTCCAAGGCAATGCCCATATTGGCTAACTCATCTATGTCAGCGATCATTTGAGTCCCGTGGGCCTCAACTGATGCGCCGTCTGTCATCCGGGAGCGGAAGAGTTCCTTACTAGCTCGTACCTCTTCATCCGCTTGTTAGTGCGGTGAGATCACGCAATCTTGCCATCATGTTATAGGGATCCAAGTCCCTATTCTGGCGTCTGAAATGCTGGGTCATTGCAGCTAGCATAACTGACTGAGCTTGGTCACAATCGTCACTATGAGTCTTCCATAACTCTAGCTCCAGTGGCTCAGTGGGTTTAGGCGGGAGAGGTCTCTGAATAGTATACAGCACCCTCTCAGCCCCAAGCACTATCTTGAGGTTCATTTCCCAGTCGGCAAAGTTTGTCCCTTTGAAGACATTATCGCCCATGATTATGTCGCGGATATTACCTTTGCCAATCATCTTGACAACTATAGTCCAACTATAAAGTCAACGATGTATGGGTACAGTCAACTGTTACAAGTAAAATAACATATATTAGTCCAACTAATTTTTAAAATATTGACGAAATAATTTTGAAAGATGCGTAAGGCTAAGTATCTGAACGAAATTGCAAATTCAATAATAGCCTCCCACTATTTTCTTCAAGTCTCTAACCCTCTGTAGAGACTCGGGAAATCGAATTTCCTAGTGGGCTAGGATCCCTTAAATAACACACAACCTTGACTTTGGCCAATAAAAATGTATGCTATTTAACTTAGGTAGATCTCCATGATCAATTGGATCTCATCCAATTCCTAGATCCGGTTAGGTGGACATCCAAGTCCGAAACATATGTATAATGTCAATGTATCCAATACATTTCCTAACCCTATCCTCGAATCATCTAGGCCTTGGCTTTGGCCAAAAACAAACCTAATGATTCCAGTTAAGCGTGGGACCCATTGACGAGGAGGAAGTTTCGTAATCAATGTCTTGGACAAAAAGTGATCTTGACTTTGGCCAATAAAAATCACGATTTGGACAAGACACCGATATGCAAACAAAAACTCTCATGATTCAAGTACATCCTTGATTGACAAAGGTCTTGACTTTGGTAAAAAACAAACCAATGCCAACTTCGGATCTTGAACAAGAATCATTCAATGGAAGGATATTGCTTAATATAATTGAGGGATTTTCGCGTAATTGGCAACCAATTTATTTATCTTTGTTAGGTCTCATCATCATACACCCTTAAGCATGCTTCTAAAACATCATAAAGCGCGTAAAGTAAATTAATAGTGATATGCGGATGGATATATATAACAACTTGTTCCTAGAACAAATCACTCCCTTTCCTCTCCCCGCTAGCACTATTCTACTTCTACCCAATTACATAATACAATAAGAGAAACCTCATTTACATTGAGGGGAATTAGGTGAGAAGAGAATACAAAGAGATAAAGAGATAAGGCTCGACACGCAGGTCCAATTTATAAATCCAAATTTACAATAATTTCTAAATTACCCTTTCCCTTCTAATATCCATCCGATATACACTATTCATTCATCACATACATATATATTCAAACAAGACATGCTTCTACAACCATCTAATCCAATTAATTAGTCTTTGTTTAAGTGATCATCCAATGTTCAAACAACGGTTTGATTTTGCGCGAGTCCAACTCGATTGAGAATAAGTACATAAGGTACGAATTCGCGAATTATATCGAACTACTTATTAAATCTGATTTAATTCGTATTCAATACTAATCATTTATTTAATTCAAATTAAATGTTTACACTTTTAATGTGCTTTAAAGACTTAGATTCTAAATCTAATTCTATTGGGTCTCAAAGCCCAACTAAACATCCAATGTTTAATTTAATTCAAGTCAAATGGGCTTTCAATTGATTTATTAAGGCTTGGGCTTTGGTCAATGTGGGTCAAACCCAATTACCAAGCCCAAATAAGGAATCACCCTTAAAAGCCATAAAACCAATTTTAAGCCCATAAGGCCCAATTAAATTATTAAAGCCCATTATATTATATTTGGACTTAATGGAGTGATTTAGGCCCAAATTGGATCCAATCCTTTTGGCCCAAAATCTACTTGGTCCAACCAAGCCCCATTATGCCCAAATACAATATTAAAAGCCCAATTCACCAATTAAGCCCATTAATTAAATTTTAATTTCCAAACATTAAAGTCCAATTAATTAAAGTGTAATACCAAGATAATACATAAACCAAATATTTCAAAAATACCCATTTAATTTATTAATCATGTATTTTGCAAAAATAAATGTCCAACATTACTTTTATCAAAAAATCAACTCCATTTCATGTCCTTGTTGATTCGGCCAAGGTAGTTTTTTGTGTCGATTTGTTTTTCAATCCGATTGAATTACTAATCTACGTCCCGTATACGTTCTAAGTCTTAAACACAAAAAAATTCCAAACATCCAAATGTAGCATACCATTCGGCCAAGGTCAAATTTTTGGGAAAAAATCATCCAATGCATTTTTCATAAATTGATTTCATATTATGTCATTTAACATACATATAAGCATACTCATTCATCAAATTTCATAAGAACATGCTTCAATCAATTTTACCCAAATTTTAACCTAAAGTATTTCATGCTTAAACCTAGCTCAATGATACCATTGTTGATTTCTATAATATGTCCCAAACAAAGATTAAGCATATGAAATACTATAAATGAATATATATAAAAGACTTGAAGCATGGCGGAATCATACTTACAAAGCTATGTGATGAAGAAGATGATCAAATGGTGGAAGCTCCAAGTGTTGGAAGATTCAGCCAAGGGAGGAAGAAGACTAGAAGTCCAAGCTTTTGTATTCCAATCTCTTTGATGGTTTCCCTATCACCTCCTTTGATCCCTTGCTTGTGCTAGCAAAAATGGAGAATAGAAGATCAAATCTTCCTTTGCCCTTCCATGGAGTTCACGGCAATGTGAGAAATTTGAGAGAGAAAGAGTTTTGTGTAAATTGATTTTGTTTTACCCAAAAATCAATTTATATTTATGTCATAAATTTATTAAATAATAATAAACTTATGACACAAACCATGCAATGGCTTAGAGTGTCAACACTCAAACTCCATGCAAAACCTTTGAGTGTAATGCACACTATCACCATGCAATGCCTTTGAGTGTAATGCACACTATCACCATGCAATGCCTTATCAATAAATAATGCATATAATGACAAGTGTCATGTGGGCCCCACACGTTTCAAATGAAAGTGGTCCACGTCCACTCACGCGTTCGGGTTCGATATTTCCGAAATACCGAGCTTACGTCGCGACGTTAATTAAACCGAATTTAAATAATAATTGCGCCTGGCGAAATTATTATTTACGTCGCTAACGAATTAATTCTAAATTAACTCGTATGCCCGAATTAAAATCCAATTTAATTTCGCGTCGAAATCGAATTTCGATTATTATATCGAATACAATAATTTTATCGATCAATTCCAAATTAATCGTTCTCTCTCTAATTAGGCACTTTATCCAAGATAAAGTTTCTCCGCAATTAATCCAAGATTAATTAAGTCCGAATCAAATATCATAGGTGAATCTTCAGGAAGCGACCCAAGAGATCTCCGGATATTTTGGCAGTAAATACGGTCGTCGGATAATCCGAACACGTACGTACCCTCGTACTACTACGTCTTTACCGATTCACAAGACAAGGTTGGCTTCTAGCAAAGCGCCATGCCTACCCAATTCTCCAGAAATATTCTTATAGGAATATAAGATCTATATCAAGCGTAGTATACCGTAGTATTGCGTACATCGATCCAGTATCGGATGATCACATGTTAGGCCTGGGGCTGGAGATGTGTCTGCCCCGTACGAAACATATATCGGACATCAAACAACTAGTCTCTTTAATCGGACAATCCTGACCTGGTCATATTGTCCCGACGGTTGCAACCTTTTATAGAGTATTAGTTCTGTGTCCTGCGTGATCATCACCTCCATATGTCTGAAGTGATACTTCCATCTCGACATCACATCCAGTCCACTACACTCGATCTCGATAAACCCAGAAGAGGTGTACACAGAACCGGTTAAGGTCCCCAACCACCAAAACCAAAGTTTACCGATTGTCGCAAGTACTAGCGATGTAAGTCTCAGGTTAAGACCATATACACCTACCCTGATGCGGCCTCCCATAGACACGCAGACATACTACCAATGGGATTCGCGCGAAGCTGTTTTCCGTACCATCGGTAAAACACAACCTCCTATCGCACTTGCATAAGTATCCAATACTTAAATATATGAGAACTATGCCGTTGTGCCCTCACAACGTGCACAAGCGCAATACTAGTCTATTCCGCATTATCGATGTCCGATCTCGATAATACTCCGACTAGGGATATTTATGATTAAACCTTTATGGATTGATACTGTCTCATATCATCTCATCCGGTACTAATCATATGGACTTTCGCCATTTATATATCAAAGTAAATAACATTACAAACGGCAAAAGGCAATTTCATTATCACATAGTTAATTTTGTACAATAATACAATATCATTTACAAACAGTGACGCTATGGGACATAATGTCTAACAGGCCGAATTTGATAAGTCCTAATTGTCTTGGAATTTTGATTTTTTGTTCATTAGATGAATTGGAAATCATTTGGGTATATGATTTAATGTCGATTGTGTAATTGATTGGATTGAATTTGAATCGGACATAAAATCCCCAAATTGCCAAGACTTTGAAGCATGAAAATGGGTTTGATTTTTCATTAAATGTGTGGGCATGTGATAATGAAATTGTGCATGATTAATTGTAAAAATAATGTTTTAGAAATTTAATTTGGGTAATTAATAATGTAATACACTTTAGGTTAATTGAATGTGAAATTGGATTTTTGTATTTAATTAATTAGGCCTTGAAATTGGATTTTGGCTTTTAAAGTTGTCATTGGGCTTATTGGGCTTTGTTGTACAAAGTTAGGTTTAGGCAAATTGGATTGGATCCAATTGGGCCCAAAACCGCTTCCATAAAGCCCAAATGTGATTTAATGAACCTTTAAAGTTTAATTGGGCCTAATGGGCCAAGATTGATTTATGGGCCTATGGGATAAATCCCGGATTGGATTTTGGTTATTCGGTTTGACCCGAGTTGACCAAAAGTCCACGCCTTAAGAAATCAATTAAAAGCCCATTGGACTTTAATTGAATTGACGTTGGACGTTAATCGGTCTTTGAGACACGTTGCGATTATATTTGGAATTTAAGTCGTAAAAGGTTTATTATTAAAGTATAATATTTAATTTGGAATTAAATAACGAATTAGAATTGAATGCATATTAAATTGGATTGAATGACGTAGTTTAATTTAATTCGAGAATTCGTACTTTGAGTACTTATTCGCATAACGAGTTTGACTCGATCAAAATCAAATCGTTGTTTGAACATTGGATGATCACTAATTATCAGATTAATTAATTTGATTAGATTGATTGATAACATGCTTGTGTGAATACTTGGTTGTGATGAATGAATAGTGTATATCGGATGGATATTAGTCGGGTGGGGGCAATTTTGGAAATTGTTGTAATAAATTCGATTTATTAAATTGGACCTGCGTGTCCAGCCTTATCACCTCTATTCTATTTGTATTCTCTTCTCATCTATTCCCCTCAATATATATGAGGTTTCTTTAGAAGTGTAGTGTAACGGGTAGAAGTAATACAAGTGCTAGTTATGAGAGAGATAAAAGAGAGATTTGATCTAGGATCAATGTGTTAAGTATCCATCCGCATATCATTATTGTTTATTTACATATGCGCTTTATTATGTATTTAGAATGCATGTTTAAGGGTGTATGATGATGAGACCTTAACAAAGATAATAAATTGGTAGCCAATTTGCACACGAAAAACCCTCATCAAATATCATGCGTTTTTTCCTTTCATTGAGTGATTCATACTCAAGATCCTAGATTGGCATTGGGTTGTTGGCCAAAGTCAAGCCCTTTGTCCATC
>SKCR01039295.1:0-83593 GCA_019454045.1 Zanthoxylum bungeanum | reverse complement strand
GTGTATTAGGTTATCAAAATGAAATGAAATGAAAACAATTTATACTTGGGCAAAAAATTTGCCTTGGCCGAAATTGTGTATACATATATACCAAAATCATTTCAATTTCATTTCACTTAAATTTGCTTAACTTTATATAAATATCTAAAAAGCACTTTAATGATATTTATATTAAGTCAACAAAGGCAACATAATCATTTAAATCAAATATCCTAATGTAAGATATTTATATTTTAATTAATTTAATCATTTAACAATTAAATAATTAATTATTTAATCAAATACAAATATATTAAATATATGTATAATATTTACATTAAATATCAAAAACATATATTCATTTAGGATATAAGTCAAATATCTCAATTTGACTATTAATTAATGTGTATTTAAATTAATCAAGTATTAAATGTAAATACACAATAATTAATCAAATGACTATCGGGTCCCTTTAGCACGTATCTTGCGTTTAACCTTTAAACGACTTTATAAATAATCAATATTATTTAATAATGTTGCTCTAGTGCTGTACGAGTATATTTCATTATTGACTCTCTAGATTCAGGTATATCCGTCACGAAATCAAATTTCGTGTCCATAATTTATCCACCCATAAATTATGACGATCACAGACAATCTCGCTGAATCATACAGGTCGAGGTCATGGCAAATGTATAATTCCTCTGTCACAGGTATCCGGATAAATCCCAGAGATATAGATGTAAACGTCAAATCTCTATGGGGATTATCCAGTCGACTATTCTATTAGCAATCTCTAAAAGAATGTTTAGAACTAGCTTCTAAACTTTACCACGGGCCCATGGTTTTATCTGATTGCTAATCATATGGACTACCTATGCTCTGGTACACAAAACTGACGGATCCTATCTTGATATACATAGGACACCCTGAGGATCTATCTACACCCAACGAACAGGCAGAGGTCTGATCTAAATAGATCGGTGACGTGACTGCCATCTAAGTGTAGAAGATGTCTCATGTGCCCACAATGGCATCTCAAGTCTAAGAATCACAAGTGCTACTCAACCCGAGAAGATTCTTATTGACGTTGGTGTACCATCCATTAAGAATCTTCGGTTAGTCGTTCAGTGTTTATCCGCTATAAACACCTACACGTCTATACTAGTCTCCAAGACTAATGGTTCATTGAGAAACCATTGGAATCAGATATTCCTGTATACGACATGTACTGGTCTCAACGGGTTTACTATACTGACCAAATAGTGTAAACCTTGACCAGGAACAGTCTGAGAATGACAACATCATGATACTACTCAATGTCAGTTGCGACGCTTTTGCAACAGTACCATGACTAATCATTCTAAGGTCATTACGTCTTTACCATATAAAAAGATACATTGTATTATAGAAACTGCATATATCATTCATAATAATAATGTTTTACAGAAGTATTGAAAAGAAATACAATCGGGAATTGGCGCTCTGAGCACCAACCCCAACAACTTATGCCAATTGTAATGAAAAGATTTATGCAATATAACCAAGTCTTATGAAACACATGCAAGATAATTTAATCAACACCCAAGTTTGCACACCCATAAAAGTAAATAAAATAAAAACAAGCGCATAATTCCATAAACATATTAAATAAAGAAATGCGAAAATATAAATAAATAATAACGGTAAAAAGCGTCAATAATAAAGTGAGATGATTAAGTATGTAATGCAAAAGAAATGACCAAAGAAGCAAACATGTATGAAATATGAGGAAGAGAAGTCGATTCACTGCATGCACATTCATGTAGCGTTTGAAAACGCATTCGAACGGTAAACAAATTGCATTAGTTCGAATAGCGTTCGGAAACGCATTCAAACAAAAATGAGGCAAAATGCATGTGTTCGTGTAGCGTTTGAGATCGCGTTCGAACGAGATTACCAAAGTGGTATCTAAAATGACATAAACGCGTGCGCGAGCATTTTTCAAGCGGTACGTGGAGTTGTATCCCAAGTACAGACCGCACTACCGTCCATTCGGATTCGGCTACGAAATTTATGTCTGGGTTTCCATTTGTTATATCGCGGGAGGCAACACTCAAGCATTAACACAGTATGAATGCGAAGTGAAAAATGAAAAAAGACAACCATAAAGGCAAATAACAAGATCAACAGAAGAAGGGTTTGACCAAAAACTTTGGCCAACGTCCATATAAGATCTTGTATACCCGGCGCGGTAAAACATTGTGGTAAGGGTAGCCTTTAGGCATTTCCCTCAAATGGAGGACCTTTAATCCAATGAGATTAGCCTATGCGCACCAAATGACGACGCAAAAGTAAATAGACAGAATAACATGCAGAAAGTAAATGACAGAATAATAGAAGAGATGCGACCAAGGCCAACATCTATATGGGACCTCGTATGCCCGATTGAACGTATTTCACATTCAATCAAATATACTTCGTCCGGCGTGGCAAAACATCGTGGTAAAGGTAGCCTTTAGGCATTTCCCTCCAATGGAGGACCTTTAATCCAATGTGATTAGCCCATGCGCACTAGATTAACAATGCATAAATAAATAAAGCAATAACATGTGGAAATTAAATAATGGAAAATAAAAGAGATGCGACCTAGACTGACATCTATATGGGACCTCGTATGCCCGATTAAACGTATTTCACATTCAATCAAGTATAATTCGTCCAGCGCGGTAAAACATCGTGGTAAAGGTAGCCTTTAGGCATTTCCCTCGAATAGAGGACCTTTAATCCAACGTGATTATCCCATGCGCATTAGATTAACAATGCATAAATAAATAAAGCAATAACATGCGGAAAATAAATAACGGAAAATAAAAGAGATGTGACCTAGGCCAACATCTATATGGGACCTTGTATGCCCGATTGAACGTATTTCACATTCAATCTAGTATACTTCATCCGGTGCGGCAAAACATCGTGGTAAAGGTAGCTTTTAGGCATTTCCCTCCAATAGAGGACTTTTAATCCAACATGATTAGCCCATGCGCACTAGATAACTATGCATGAATAAACAAAGCAATAATACATAAAAAGTAAATAACATAATAATAAAAGAGATGCGATCAAGGCAGACATCTATATGGGACTTCGTATGCCCAACTGAACGTATTTCACATTCAATCAAACATACTTCGTCCGACACGGCAAAACATCCTGGTAAAGGTAGCCTTTAGGCATTTCCCTCAAATAGAGGACCTTTAACCCAACATGATTAGCCCATGCGCACTAGATTAACAATGCATAAAGAAAAAAATAAGGCAATATCATGCGGAAAATAAATAACAGAATAATAAAACACGAATGATGAATGAACACAAAATTAAATAACAAAATGAAACATGTGCTTGAAAGTTTTCTCAAGCGGTACGTGGAGTTGTATCCCAAGTACAGACCGCACTACCGTCCATTCGAATTCGACTACGGAGTTTACGTCTGGGTTTCCATCCGATATACCGCAAGAGATAGCACGCAATCATTAACCCAACATGGATAAAAATAATAGACGTGAACCATGAAGATGCATGAGAGGAAATAACAATAAATAATTGAAAAGATAAATAGTAAATGGGGCCCTAATGTCTTACCTTTTAAGTTGCTCCTCGGAAGTGTGTTACGTTGTCGCCGGAAGGGTTAATGCTCCGTAACTTTTCTGGTTCACTGGTTCAATATTTTGTTCACTGTTTCACAGTTTTGAGCCACTGATTTCTCTGTTTTATGATTCAGTTTCGCTTCTATTTTTGTCTCGATTTTGGAACTATTTTGGTTATGTTTCGGGATTGTTTCACGGTGGTTTTAGGACTATTTTCAGGGGTTATTTTTGGGTGAAATAGGGGACTGTTATTTGTCAGTTTTCTTACTGATTTAGTCGGTTGAAGGACTGCTGGTGAGTTGGCTGTGTGTGGATATGACGTGTGTGGGACTATGGCGTGTGTGTGGCTTGCTTGTGTTTTAGTGGTCTGTGTGTCTTATTTGTTTGTTGCCTTATTGTCGGTTAGTGGGGCTGTTATTTATGGTTTTTGTTTTTTTTTGTGCGTTGATGAGTGGGGCTGCTTTGAGAGAGAGAGGGTGAGCTGTGTGTTGTTTAGTGTTTTTTCATTGTTGCCGAATCAATCTGGGGAAGAGCCTTGGGGTTTATTTTTTTATAGGTTTTGCCGAAGATGAGTGAATGAATAAGACCCTTAGGGTGTGAATAGGGTTGATGAGAGAGAGAGCGAGCTGATTAGGGTTTTTCTCTTTTCTTAATCTTGGCCGCTTCTTGGTTTTCTTTTTGTTTGTTTTTTTTTTCTCGGTGGAATTTGTTTTTATGGCTTAGTTTTTTTTTTTTTGCTGGTCGGTGGAAGGCTAGATTTGTTTTAGGGTTTCGACTGGTTGAAGGGCTAGGGTTTGGCGTATGTCTGGTTAGTGTGTGAGTACGAGAGAGGAGAGAAGTGAGTGACGATGGTTTTGGTGAAGTGTTATATGTAATTTTGGTGACTTGTGTGTGTTACCGTGAAGAGAGAGGAATAGGAGAAGGATCTAGGGTTTATTTTTTTGTTTTTCTGTTTTAGAGAGAGGAGAGAGAGGCGTCAAGAGGGTCTTTGGTTGTTTGTGTGAATGAGCCGTGTATGGAGAGAGGGGGAGGAAGGGAGTGTAGGGTTTGGTTTAGTCCTCTTTTTATAATGGTGAGCTAGGGTTATGGTTATGCTTAGGGTTTTATCTAAGGAAATAAATCATGTAAAAAAATGATGTATTAAGTTATTAAGGGAAATAAATTATGTAATTTTGGTGGGGATTGATTTCAAGATATTTTTAAATTTGGAAGGAGATTTGATTGGATTTTGGCATGTGTTAAATGTGATTTGAATATTTTGGATTGGGCTTGGATTTTGTGATGAGGGCTTGGGCATGTGGCCCTTTGTGGGTTGCATGGTCGAGGCTAACATTTAAAACAGAGATTGATCGAGCGAACCCGAGGCTAAACAAAAGAATTAAATTTTGATAAGTTATTAATTTTTAAATTTTTCCCTTCCGATGTCTGTTTCCCTCGACTTCCATAATTTATCGGGTAGTGCCTCCATACGAGGCTCATCATTGGGCTTTATGCAAAAATGCAGTGTTTACACCCCGACAACGGCGCCAAAAACTTGACCGGTGTGAAATCACACGCATAATATGCAAGCGTACGTATCGTTCAAATAGTATAAAAAGTATCGATCCTACGACGACTGAAAACCTAAGTTATTAATATTTATGAGGCCAAATGATTACTAGTATCTAACAGATTAATTGATTGAAGGGGTGATTACTTTAAACTTAAAAACAATTAAATAAAATTTCGCGAAAGTAGGTTGAGGAAAATTCAAATTTATAAAACTATCCAGGGTTGTGATTTCTTCCAATATCTAATTAAAGATGAAGTGGTTATTTGATGTTTGTGTAATATATTGATTTACTAACCTAGAACAAAAAATTATGTAAAGGCCTCTGTCGATTGTCAGATGCAAATACCAAGTATAACCCAATTGAACCATATGTCTATGTCAACCAAATTACCTGGATTCATTAAGTTTAAGTTCCAATTATGGCTACCCCCGCCTGACATGTATATGTCTATCCTGTAAGGAAATCTATTAAAGGGTTATCTATCCTCAAAGAAGATCGTGGGCTATTAAGTCTAAGGCTAAAACCTAAAATTCGTTTGTCAAATTTATTTTAGATTTACCAGATCAATCTTATTAATGTAGAGTAAAAAGATCCACTTTTATCACTACTATTTTAGATATCTCCCTTAATATAATATATTAACTTGTGTGATATTACCAACCAGCTATATACTGGCGGTATCGTGATTAAGTCAGATTAAGTCAAACCGACCATAAATGCGGTATCACAATTTTTCCATAAACCATCCATATAGACGGTAATTACCAACCGACCAACCAGGCTGTATCCATGCTTAGTCAGGTTAAAAACCAGTTTATAATAATTACCAACCGACCAATATAGCGGTATCATTGTTAAGTCAAATTTTAAATAATGAATATATTATAATTAAGGGAGATTAATCTAAATAGCAAAATAAAAGATTTACCTTTCACCCTAGCAGCGAGAAATTACCTTCTCATGTTGAATAGTAAAAACTGAAAAAGTAAGGAAAATAAATTATTATTACAGAAATTAATTACAAAACTGAAATTAAAATAAACTAGATATAAAACTTCTTATTTACATAAGAGAATTCAGAGAGGAAGGTACATCTGAAATCGGAAGAATGAGCTGAATTTATAGGCCTCGGTAGGCATCGCGCGTCATGACGCGACACCCTCTGCGCGTCGCGATGCACGTAGATCATTGACATGTATCGGATTGGCTTCGCGAGATCGTGACACATGTCACACTTACGTCGGTGGCTGAATTATTAGTGTCGGTAACATGTGATGGCGACACGTGTCCTGGCGTACGTTAGCGTGATTCGCTGAGATGTTGACATGTGGCAGGCACATTTTACCATTGATGATGATTGTCGGCAGCATGTGATGGTGACATGTGTCCGACGTATGTTAACATGGAGCATTTTAGCAAATAGCGCACGTTAGCACGACACATTTTAGCAAAACTTCTCTGATTGGTCCATGTGTCCCGGTGTATTTTAGCAGGTGGCGTAGGTTAGAGGTCGCAACGCATAAGGATTGCGCATCGCGACGCGCCAAAAGATGATTTTGCCCTTTTGTCTGTTTTTCACTGTTTTGGCCCCAAATTGCTTCTGGAGAGTCCTGAAACTTTATTTATCTACAAAATGACACAAAACACTTCAAAATATTCACAAAACCCAAATTGCTTCATATCTCATTTTTACTCCTAGTAATAGATCAAAACGACTTCAGGGAAATTCTTAACGTGAGTGTAGAGTGTAGTGGTTTTCGTAAGGAATACTATTCGAATAATCTGGGAAAGCTTACTAACCTGTCTATAAAACTTTGAGGACGTACTCGAGGATCGGATACTGGAGAGGTAGTGCCTCGTATATGGGTAACCCAGACATACTGCGTATACCAGACCCCAACACTCTACCCACTGTAGTCACTGACTCCCTAGACCATGCTCTAATACCATATTTGTAACATCCCCGATCTGGAAGATCCTACTGGCAGGGAATAGGCCATACTTTTCCCCTGAGCCTTTGTCCTTCTAACTATAACTGTACTTCTTATATTTTCTCAATCAAATTCTTATATATATGGAACCAAATCCCAAACAAGACAACGTGATAAACAAGTTCATTTTTAATAACTATATACTCATAAACACTTTTTTTTACAAATGATTACATATAACCAAAATATTAATACATGACTATTATATGACTCCGACTGAAGTATCACTCTTTTAGACTCAAACTGATGGACTCCAAACCCTAGTGATTGTATCAGTATCCGTCCTCTCGAGCTCGTCCTGCGAGAATACCTGTAAATTAAGAAAACTGGGGGTGGGGGTTAGATCGTTATTCGATCTAAGTGAGTGGACAAAAAACTGAAATACTGATTTAAAATTATTTGGTTCTAAAACCAAAGTTTCAAAAATAACTTATATGAAAACTCTTTTACTGAAAACTTTGTTTGAAATCTCTTTTATAAAACTTATCTTTCTGAAATCTGCTTTTTAAATCCGCTTCTAAAATCTGCTTTTTGAAAACTATTTTCTGGAAATCTGGTATCTAGAAACTCTTTATTTGAAAATCTGATATCTGAAACTGATCTGCATCTGAAAAACTTGACTGCTTCTTAGATCTCTGCTCTCTGTTATTGCCTTAAGTTTTGACTTTGGCTATCTATTCTACTGTCCGTACTGGCACTCTGGTCATTCCTAAATATCTTCAACCTCTCAAGTCTATTCCTGTATAGTTCCACGGTTTCCTGCTAACTAGGGCTGATATGCAGGTTCTATTATATTTGGTCAATTCTGTAGATTTCTACTAGTCTTGCTAGCCTTATGCTGACTTGCCTGATCTTTGGGGTATCCTGAGTTATATTCTTTATATCCTCGAAACTTCCTTAATTCTTTTTCTAAGTGGTCTGCCTTCCAAGGTCTTTCCATTCTAAAGATGAACTCCCATTGAGTTTCTTACGATCACCTATATTTATGTTGGTAGGAATTGCTTTATATCTCGTCGGTTCTTTTCTTTATCTTTCGATGGATTTCAAGATCCTTATTTTGTAGGGGTTTTATGGCGAAAATCCGGTAACGTAGCGGAATCACGGAAAATTAAAATTTTCCGATTTCAAAATTTTTCTTGGATCAACTAAATAAACTTATTTAAATAATTATCCAATTATTAAATTCTGAAAAATTACACAAGAAATCAAATTTCTTAGTAATTACCGAATTCCCCCATGACTTTGCAAATTGATCATTTTAGTCCTAAAATTGTCAAATACAATTTTGGATAATTCTAAATCATTTCTAAAATGATTTTCAACAAGTCCAACTCATCAAAATCAAATTTCAACAAAATCCCCAAATTTTACCTAATTACCGAGAGCACCCCAAATTTTTGGATAATTACATTTTGGTCCTTTTATGTTCTAAACATGCCAAGATAAAATCCAATCAACCCAAAAATTAACATGCATCATATACATACCATAATACATCACATATATGAAAATCCCTAAATTTGGAAAGGGTTAAGAACCCTAATTTTACAATTTCACCAAATTGACCAATATTACCAAATCTTTAAAATCCAACACTTTAATTCATTCTTTACAAAACCAAACATGTCTCTGTTGGACAATTATGACCCATAGCGTCACTATTTGTACAGATCATTGTGTTTTTGTACAAATTAACTATGTGACAAAGGAGATTGCACTCTTATCATTTGTGATTAGATCACCTAGATGTATAAATGATAGGAGGTCCTTATGATTTGTTCCTGGATTGAGAATGATATGAGACAGTATCAATCCACGAAGGATAAATCATTAAATATCCCTAGTCAGAGTATTATTGAGATTGGACATCGATAAATGATTAAAAGACTAGTATTGCACTTGTGCGCGTTGTGAGGGCACAACGACATAGTTCTCATATATTTGGGTATAGGATACTCACGCAAGTGTAATAGGAGGTTGTGTTTCACCGATGGTATGGGAAACAGCTTTGCTCTAGATAGACCCCCTCGGAATTCCATTGGTAGTATGACTATGTGTCTATGGAAGTCTGAAGTCAGGGTAGGTGTATTTGGTCTTAACCTGAGACTTGCACCGCTAATGCTTGCTACAATCAATATACTTTGGTTGCGGTCGTCCAGGGCTTTAACAGGTTCTGTGTACGCCAATGCTGGGTGTATTGAGAATCGTAGTGTGTTGGGTGTGATGTCAAGATGGAAGTGTCACTCCAGTCATATGGAGATGATAGTCACGTAGGATACGATACTAGTACTCTTAAGTACTGCAGTCATCGGGATAAAATGACAAGGTCATGTTTATCCGATTATAGAGACTAGTTACCAGACATCCGACATGTGGTTCGTATGAGGAAGACACAATTCCAGCCTCAGGCGTAGCACGTGATCATCCGATACTGGACAAAAAGACAAGCATGTTTCTGGAGAATTGGGTAGGCATGGCGCTTTGCTAGAAGCTAACCTTGTCTTGTGAATCGGTGTAAACGTAGTACTAGGTACTTACGTGTTCGGATAGTCCGACGACCCGATTTACTGTCAACATATCCGGGGATCTCATGGGTCGGTTCCCGAAGATTCACCGATGATGTATGACTCGTACTTTAATTAATTTGGGATTAATTTAAAGAGAGAGAAAATTAATATGGGATTAATTACGGAGATATTTTATCTGGGATAAAATATCAATTAAAGAGAGAGAACGATTAATTTGGAATTAATCGATAAAATAATATATTTGATATATTAAGCGAAATTTGATTTCGACGCGGAATTAAAATTAGATTTTAATTCGGGCGAACGAGTTAATTTAGAATTAATTCGTTAGCGATGTGAATAGTGATTTCGCTAGGCATAATCGTTTAATTACGTCGCAACGGAAAAATCATTAATTTGGAATTAGCGAACCCGAGCCCGGGATTATTTTCGAGCGCTTTCGCATTTCGAATTCGAGTGCGGCACGCAAGTCACATCAAGCATCAAATCACATGTCACTTTGAGTGATGTGACATTTGATTGATTGAAGTGAGTTGATGTGAGATGATTGAAAGCATTTAATGCTTGTCTTTTTGAAATTAAAAAGTGTTAAATGGTTAATTATTTTGGAAATATAAAACCTAATACACTTTATTATTTTCTCTCTCTCTCTTCACGGTTTTGGAGCCAAATTCTCCTCTTATTCTCTCTCGTCCGAAATGCCATATTTCTTCTATTTTTCTTCTGGTTTGACCGAAAATGGCAAGAAGAGATGTGATGATTTTTGTGGCAAAGAAAATCACAAGTGCTAGAACACCATTGGAGATATACCAAGGTGATAGGGAAGTGTTTTCATGAGCAAGGAATCAACACAAGCTTGGAGCTTCCATGGAGGATCACCCATGACCGATTCTTGGAGGAGGAAAACCACCCACCGCCGCGCAGTCCACACTTTGAGCAGCTCACTGCCGAGCAACATGGAGGAGGGCAGTTCGTTTTTGGTTCATCACTGCATCGACTCAACCATTCATTGTGAGTATTCCGCACCACCTTTGAATGTATTCACACTTGTTTTCATTGCTTAGATAATGATCTTGGGAAGCTTAGAGTAGACCAATAATGGTATCTTGAGCTAAGGTTGAGCATGAAATTAATTTTAGGGTTAAAATTGGGCAAAACGAATTTGGGCATGATTTAATGAAATTGGATGAATTAGTATGCTTAAATGTTGTTGAATTGATGATTGATTGGATCAATTTGATGAAAAAGTGTTTGGAATAATTTTCCCCAATTTTGGTGTGTTGGCCGAAAAACATGAACCCTAAATTGTCTTGAAATTTTGATTTTTTGATTCATTGGATGAGTTAGAATCATTTGGGGATATTGATTTTATGTTTAATTGTATTGAATTCAAATTAGGCATAATTTTCCCCAAATTGCCAAGAATAAAACATGGTTTATTGGGTTTGATTTTGATCAAAATGTGTTAGACATGTTTTGTTATTGATAAGCATGATTATTTTTACGAATTTGGTGTTTTGGAAATATTAATTTGGGTAATTAATAATGTTATACACTTTGGTTAATTAGAATGTGAAATTTGGAATTTTTGTATTTTAATTAATTGGGCTTAAAATTGGATTTGGGCTTGTTAAGTTGTTATTGGGTTTATTGGGCTTTGTTGTACAAAGTTGGGTTTAGGCAAAATTGGTTGGATCCAATTGGGCCCAAAACCGCTTCCATAAAGCCCAAATGCGACTTAATGGACCTTTAAAGTTTAATTGGGACTAATGGGCCTAAATTGATTTATGGGCTTATGGGGTAACTCCCGGATTGGATTTTAGTTTTTGGGTTTGACCCGAGTTGACCAAAAGTCCACGCCTTAAGAAATTAATTAAAAGCCCATTGGACTTTAATTAAATTAATATTGGATATTAATCGGGCTTTGAGACCCATAACGATTAAATTTGGAATTTAAGTCGTAAAGGTTTATTAATAAAGTGTAATATTTAATTTGGAATTAAATAATGAATTAGGATTAAATACATATTAAATTGGATTTAATTATGTAGTTTAATTTAATTTGAGAATCCGTACATTAAGTACTTATTCGCAAAATGACTTTGACTCGAACAAAATCAAATCGTTGTATGAACATTGGATGGTAACTAATTATCAGATTAATTAATTTGATTAGATTGATTGATAACATGCTTGTGTGAATACATGGTTGCGATGCATGAATAATGTATATCGGATGGATATTAGATGGGTGGGAAAATTTTAGAAATTGTTGTAATAAATTTGATTTATTAATTGGACCTGCGTGTCCAGCCTTATTACCTCTCAATTCTTTGTATTCTCTTCTCACCTATTCCCCTCATTGTAAATGAGGTTTCTTTAGAAGTGTAGTGTAACGGGTAGAAGTAATACATGTGCTAGCTGGAGAGAGAAAGTGAGAGATTTGATCTAGGATCAATGTGTAAAGTATCAATCCGCATATCATTATTATTTATCATATGCGCTTTATTATGTGTTTAGAATGCATGCTTAAGGGTGTATGATGATGAGACCTTAACAAAGATAATAAATTGGTTGCCAATTTGCATTCGAAAAACCCTCGCAAAATATTAAGCGTTTTTCCTTTCATTGAGTGATTCTCACTCAAGATCCGAGACAGACAATGGCTTGTTGGCCAAAGTCAAGGCCTTTGTCCATCGAGGATGTGTTTAAATCACGAGAGCTTTGTTCCATGTCAGTGTCTTGTCCAAGTTGTGGTTTGTTGGCCAAAGTCTAGACCAATTCTTGTCCATCGACATTGATTACGAAGCTTTCCATGGTTAATGGGTCGCGCTTGACTGGGATCACTAAGTTTGTTGTGCCAAAGCCAATGCTTAGTTGATTCAGAGGAAAAAGGTTAGGTAATACATTGGATGTATTGGCATAAATAAGATATATGTTTCGGACTTGGATGTCCCCCTACCGGATCTAGGAATTGGATTGGATCCAATCGATCTTAGAGATCTACCTAGTTAATTATCATACAATTTGTTGGCCAAAGTCAAGATTGTGTGATATTTAACGGGATCCTAGCCCACTAGGAAACACGGTTTCCCGAGTACTCGACAGAGGGTTAGAGGCTCGCCGAAAAATAGTGGGAGGCAAGAATTGAATTTGCAATATTCGTTTAATTACTTGCCATACGCGCTCAAATAAATATCGTTCGTCAAATAAATTAAATGTTAGTTGGACTAATATTTAAACGTTGTTTTGATTAAATAGTTGGACTATTTTCAAACTATTCATTTATAGTTGATTTTATAATTGGATTATAGTAATCAATATAATTGATTTTAATCTATTAAATTATAGTTGATTAAATAGTTGGACTATTGTAATCATTATAATAAATAGTACCTAAATCGTTGATTAAATAGTTGGACTATTAAAATCAAGATAAATTGAAAAATTTACATTTAAAACATAATCCTAGGGAAAATGTAATTAAATGCTTTAATTTTCAAATTAGGAATAATTTCAGGATGGTCCTGGAAAATAATAAGTTACTTTATTTGATAAAATAAAAAATTAGGCCTAAGCCCGGAGTTAAGCAAATAGTAGAGCATAATCTTTGGAAGATTTATGTAATGATAACTTAAGTGCTTAATCCATTAAGCTTGTCGCAGTAGACTCCTTAATTTCTGAATCAGAACAAAGGATTAGATCCTTAAAAGTATGATGACGAAATTGAAGGATATTCATAAATCTATGTTTAGATTTTAGAAGTACTAAAATTGCAATTGATAACTCTTGGAGAGTTAATGACTATTCTCAAGGAGATAAAAGTCAAAGTTTGCAATAAGGCAAATAGCGCAAGGCGCACCTTACTTCGATATTATAAATAGCCACGGTTAGGCCAAAGGCTTCTGGAGTGTTGAAAACGGCAAAGGCAAAATCATTATTATCTTCTGGGAAGATAAAATGACATATCCCAAAATGTCTGCCTAAATGTGGCAAACGGGATCACGGAAGTGTGACTGCCGTTTGGACAAAGCAGACATGAAGGAATAGAAGACGAGCAAGGCTCTGACTTCAAATGTGATTGTCATAAAATATATTCATTACTAGTATTCAAAATTGGATTTTAAATACTTAGTGTGGTACATAAATATATTGATGTTCAGAATCTGTTTTAAACAGGATACTGACTTCAATAGAGATTTATCTGTGAATTGAAAATGGGATGAAAGTCGCTGTTTTAACCGCAGGTACCTAAGTTTAGGAACTACCTTCGGGTGTGTACTTAAATTAGGAAACTGTTATAATGTAACTAGTTTGACTAGATACGTTATCTCTATATCAGTGTTTAACCCGCTGCGGGTGAACCTTTATATTCTAGAACACTAAAGTGTTTCATTATATAAAGATGATATTGAGATAAACACATTAGATGTGAATAATAATATTTATATTTTGAATATAAATAAAATCTCAAACGTATAACATGACAAACAAATAGCTCAAACTGATTTGATCAGAAGAAACTAATTGTGGCATTGTTGTCTGGGACACAATCAAAACAAGACTCGTATATCCACACTTTTGAAGAGTGGGTACTCGGACTAATTTGATTCTAATCAAATAAAGTCTACGAATCTAGTTTATTGGGCAAAGTGCCTAAAACACCTTTACTTGGTAAAAGTGTAAATGCCACTGATATGTTAGCCCTAGTTCATAGTGAAGCAAGTGGGCCCATGTCTAGCTAGGCTAGAGGTGGATATGAACATTTCGTGACCTATATGGATGCGGCATCGCGTAATGGTTATGTGTTTCGTTTGAAGAACACAAATCGGAAACTTTTAAAGTTTCAACACGAAATAGACATACAGATCGGCTAAAGTATTATACCGATACGGTAAGACCGTAATGGAAAATACTTAAGCAATAAGTTTATAATATAATTGAAAGAGTATAATATTCTTTCAAATGAGGACTCCTCCCAGAACACGTCAATCTGACGGTGTGTCGGAACAGAGTAACCAAGTTTTGTTGCACATGACAAGGTTAATCATGAGTCGCTCTGAGCTACCATTTCCTTCAACGGATAAGCTTTAAACAGTACATAACTTATTTAGAATAAGGTTCCATAATATCCTGTTTGACAGATTTCATATTAGATATGAACGGGAAAGAAACCGGGTTTCACAATCCTGAAAATTTGGGTATGCTAGGCATATGTTTGGATGATACCAAACTAAAACCCAAATTGGATAAGTGCCAAATGTAGGTTATCCTAGGGATACCATAAGTATAGTACTTATACAACTCACTAGAGAACAATTAGATTGTTGCTCACCATGCAGTTTTCCTAAGAGGAATACCGATATGCAGTGGTAAGTGGGAGGATAGTAAAACTCGATGTAAAACAGAGTAATACTGTTCAAGGCACCGAATCCTAATGGAACACAAATAGTTCATCAAGGATGAAACTATTACCATTAATCTTCATATACACAAGAACCACGTATGTCGGAGAGAGTCAGAAAACAACCTGGGGCATGAGTTTCTGATCTCACCTCATAAAGATGTCTATCTTATTGAGGAATACCAACTGAATACGTATAAGGAAGTGATACAAGGTATCGACTCCCTATTATGACAAAGTGTCATGAGTCTGAAATGGATTCCATGTATATCAACAAGTTTGGATACTAGTTGATGTACCGTAAGGCATTGTGCCTATTGGTACTTTATAAGTCTTCAAAGAAGACGTACATGGATGTCAACATACCAACGTACTAAGCTAGGCTTGTAGCGGAAAGGTATCGTTATCAACATTGTGTTGATTACGATTTAACCTTTTACCTGTTGCCACGGTAAATCCATTTGGATAATGCTTGCTTATGCTGCATGTTTCATTTATGAAATATGTCAGCAGAATGGTAAAATCGTTTTCCTGAAATGGAAACCTTTTGGAGGATGTTTACAACATCCTGACGATTTTGTCGTACTAAAATTAGCAAACAAGGTTTGTGGGTTATTCGATCTATGTTTGGATTGAAGCAAGCATTAAGTTCTTGGAACTATCGTTTTGATGTAATCATAATGATTTATGATTTAATTCAAAACATAAATGATTCTTGTGTATATAAGAGGGTTAGTGGGAGCGCACTGAAAGTGGCTGTCCTATAAATAATGATAGTATGTCATTTCTTGGAAATGATATTCCCATAAATAACGATCGGCGAAAGCTTGGCTTTCGAAAACTCTCCGTGGAATCGTACATTGAAAAATGTACGCAACCTGGTGTCTCATACGCTTTAAGCATATGAAGTCACAAACAGGCCAATCCAAGTAATAATCACTGGATTGAAGTTAAGAACATCCGTTAGTATCTTAGAGAACTAAGGATGCTGTCTTAATCTATGGAGAATGAGAACTTGAAGTGACTGGGATCAATATAGCAAGTTTCCTATCCGATAAAACGACTAAAATTCGCAAACGGTACTATACAGTTTGAATAACGAAACAGTGAGCTAGAAATCTTCCAAGCAAGATACTGTTACCATATAAACAACAGATGCGGGTTATTGCTGCAGCTAAAGCAGCAATAGAATCCTTCTGGGTCGATAATAAATCTAATTAGATTAGATATAGTTTTGTTCGCAGCTGAGCTAGGCGTCAGCACAGGCTAAAGAATTAATGGTCTCATCAACGATCTATTTATATACTTCGATATTCATCTGATTCGTCCGGATCATACATCGTGGCGATGTGATGATCGAATAAATCGCATCAGACGATAGTCATGCAAATCCGCTGACGAAAGCATTTCCTCAGCAATTTGAGCCAATAGTACATAGTTCGGGTGTAAGACACTCGAGTGACTGGCTATAGGCCAAGTGGTAGATTGTTGGACAATTATGACCCATAACGTCACTATTTGTACAGATCATTGTGTTGTTGTACAAATTAACTATGTGACAAAGGAGATAGCACTCTTATCATTTGAGATTAGATCACCTAGATGTATAAATGATAGGAGGTCCTTATGATTTGTTCCTGGATTGAGAATGATATGAGACAGTATCAATCCACGAATGATAAATCATTAAATATCCCTAGTCAGAGTATTATCGAGATTGGACATCGATAAATGTGTAAAAGACTAGTATTGCACTTGTGCGCGTTGTGAGGGCACAATAACATAGTTCTCATATATTTGGGTATAGGATACTCACGCAAGTGTAATAGGAGGTTGTGTTTCACCGATGGTACGGGAAACAGCTTCGCTCTGGATAGACCCCCTCGGAATTCCATTGGTAGTATGACTATGTGTCTATGGAAGTCCGAAATCAGGGTAGGTGTATTTGGTCTTAACCTGAGACTTGCACCGCTAATGCTTGCTACAATCAATATACTTTGGTTGCGGTCGTCCATGGCTTTAACAGGTTTTGTGTACGCCAATGCTGGGTATATTGAGAATCGTAGTGTGTTGGGTGTGATGTCAAGATGGAAGTGTCACTCCAGTCATATGGAGATGATGGTCACGTAGGATACGGTACTAGTACTCTTAAGTATTATAGTCATCAGGATAAAATAACAAGGTCATGTTTATCCGATTATAGAGACTAGTTACCAGACATCCGACATGTGCTTCGTACGGGGCAGACACAATTCCAGCCCCAGGCCTAGCAGGTGATCATCCAATACTGGACAGAAATACGCAATACCACATATACTACGCCTGATATAGATCGCTTAATCCTGTAAGCATGTTTCTGGAGAATTGGGTAGGCATGACGGTTTGCTAGAAGCCATCATTGTCTTGTGAATCGGTGTAAACGTAGTACTAGGTACTTACGTGTTCGGATAGTCCGACGACCCGATTTACTGCCAACATATCCAGTGATCTCATGGGTCACTTCCCGAAGATTCACCGATGACATATGACTCGCACTTTAATTAATCTGGGATTAATTTAAAGAGAGAGAAAATTAATCTAAGATTAATTACGGAGATATTTTATCTGGGATAAAATATCAATTAAAGAGAGAGAACGATTAATTTGGAATTAATCGATAAAATAATATATTTGATATATTAAACGAAATTGGATTTCGACGTAGAATTAAAATTAGATTTTAATTAGGGCGAACGAGTTAATTTAGAATTAATTCGTTAGCGACGTGAATAGTGATTTCGCTAGGCGTAATCGTTTAATTACGTCGCAACGGAAAAATCGTTAATTTGGAATTAGCGAACCCGAGCCTGAGATTATTTGTGAGTGCATTCTCATTTGGAATTCGAGTGCGGCACGCAAGTCAAATCAAGCGTCAAATCGCAAGTCACATCAAGCGTCAAATCACATGTCACTTTGAGTGATGTGACTTTTGATTGATTGAAGTGAGTTGATGTGAGATGATTGAAAGCATTTAATGCTTGTCAGTGGTAAATGGTTAATTATTTTGGAAATATAAAACATAATACACTTTATTATTTTCTCTCTCTCTCTCTCTTCATGGTTTTGGAGCCAAATGCTCCTCTTCTTCTCTCTCGGCCAAAATGCCATATTTCTTCTGTTTTTCTTCTGGTTTGACCGAAAATGGCAAGAAGAGATGTGATGATTTTTGTTACAAAGCATGGGACACATCAGGTCGTGTACATATCATGCATACATGATCGATCCGACTGCCGAGGCGAACGGAGTCCGACTCATGTTGTCTCTCTCATCTTGTGTTTTAGGACACATGTCCCTAGATAGATAGACGCCATGTGATATTGGTAACAGTCCCCTCTTGGACTGATCCATGTTGAATCTCTTCAACACTTTATCAATATATGTACTCTGGGAGAGTCCAAGTAGCTTTCTAGATCTATCCCGGTAGATCTTTATTCCTAGAATAAAAGCTGATTCTTCTCCCAGATCTTTCATGGAGAATTTCAATGAAAGCCAAGCTTTCACCGACGTTAACATGGGAATGTCATTGCCGATAAGCAATACATCGTCGACATAAAGGACAATAAAAGTCAGTGCACTCCCACTAACCTTCTTATATACACAAGGATCATCTTCGTTTTGAATGAAATCATATTCTTTTATGATCTCATCAAAACGTTGGTTCCACGACCGCGATGCTTGCTTCAGTCCATAAATGGACCGATTTAACTTACAAACCTTGTTTGCAAGTCTAGGTGCGATAAAACCGTCAGGCTGTTGCATATAAACATCCTCCGAAAGGTTTCCGTTAGGAAAACGGTTTTAACGTCCATCTGCCATATTTCGTAATCGTAATATGCAGCTATTGCAAGCATTATCCGAATGGATTTAATCATGGCAACGGTTGAGAAGGTTTCGTCATAATCAACTCCAAGTCGTTGACGATATCCCTTCGCTACAAGCCTAGCTTTGTACGTTTGTACGTTGCCATCCATGTCGGTCTTCTTCTTGAAGACCCATATGCATCCAATAGGCTTTACGCCTTCTGGTGCATCAACCAGTGTCCAAACTTGGTTGGTATACATGGAATCCATTTCGGCCTTCATGGCTTCTTGCCATAAAGCGGATTCGATACCTTGTATCACTTCCTCATACGTAGCCGGTTCATTATCCTCAATAAGATTAATATCTACATGAGGTGAGATCAGGAATCCATACCTCTCAGGTATTACCCTGACTCTCTCCGACCTACGCGGTCCTTGTTATTTGAATATTGTGGTTCAGTCTCATCCCGGATGGACTGTTCATGTTCCGTTGATAATTCACTGCCAAGAACAGTATCACTACGACTTTCATCGAGTTCTACTTTCTTCCCACTAAACACTGCATTTAGGAATCATCTCAAGGAAAACCGCATGTAGAGCAACAAATACTTTGTTCTCTTGTGGGTGATAGAAGTAATATCCTTTGGTTTCCCTAGGATATCCAATGAATAGGCATTTATCTGATTTGGGTTCAAGTTTGGTACCTTCCAAACGTTTAACGTATGCCCAGCAACCCCAAATCTTCAGGAATGAGAAACCCGGTTTCTTTCATGTCCATATCTCATATGGTGTCTGTTCAACAGACTTTGACGGAACCTTATTCAAAATAAGAACTGCACTGTTTAATGCATATCCCCAGAAGGAAATTGGCAGCTCAGTGCGACTCATCATCGACCTTACCATGTCCAACAAGGTACGGTTTCTCCGTTCGGACACACCATTTAATTGTGGTGTTCCAGGAGGAGTCCACTGTGAAAGAATACCATATTCTTTCAGGTAATCTTGAAACTCATTACTTAAGTATTCGCCACCACGGTCCGACCGTAATGTCTTAATACTCTTGCCTGTTTGTTTTTCAACTTCGTGTCGAAACTCTTTGAATTTCTCAAAAGTTTCCGACTTGTGCGTCATTAGATACACATAACCGTAACGTGATGCATCATCGGTAAAGGTTACGAAGTATCGATATCCACCTCTAGCCTAGCTAGACATGGGCCCACAAACGTCACTATGAACGAGGGCTAACAGTTCAGTGGCGCGTTCACCTTTACCGCTAAAAGGTGATTTAGGCATTTTGCCTAATAAGCAAGATTCGCATACGTCATATGAATTTGTATCAAATCCGTCCAAGTACCCACTCTTCGAAAGTGTGGATATGCGAGTGTTGTTAATGTGTCCCAGACGACAATACCACATATAAGTTTCATCCTTTGGATCACTCTTTTTAAGCCTTTTGTTTGTTACTTTATATGTAGGAGATTCATTTATATTCAAAATATAAAGACCATTATTTGCAACTGCAGTGCATATTTCTGCATCATTTTTATATAAATAACACCCAGTGTTTCTAAATACAAAAGTGTACCCATATTAGGTTAACAAAGATACAAATATAATATTCCTAGTCAAACTAGGTACATAATAACAGTCATTTAGTTTAAGTACATGCCCCGAGGGCAGTTCTAACAAAAGTGCCCACGGCCAAACAGCAACAGAAGTTCCGTTTCCAACTCGTAGATCAATCTCCCCTGAAGCCAGTATCCTGCTGTTCTGCAGATCCTGCACATCAGTACATATATGAGAACCACAACCAGAATCAAAATCCAATTTTTAAAACTAGAAGTAGCCATGTTTATTTCAATAACAAACATACCAGAGGTCGGTGCCTTGCCCGCCTTGATCTCCCTTCTGAGCGCCTTGTTCATGCGGCAGTCACGCTTCCAGTGACCTCCTTTGCCACAGTTAAGGCATATGTCTTGTGACTTGTTCCTCGGCTTCCCAGAAGCCATCGACATCTTGGCCTTGCCCTTGTTCTTATGCTTCCTCTTTCTCACCCCTCCAGTTGTCTTGGGCCCAGCCCTCGGCGTTTGAGAGGTCGATGCAAAGTGCGCCTCGCGCTTGTTGCCTTTAAGAAGCTCTTTCTCTGACTCCTTAAGAATGGACAATAGCTCTCCAAGAGTATCGTCCGTATCCATCAACTTGTAGTTGATGATAATCTGCTTCCAAGTATCGGGAAGTGACTGTAAGAGCATGTCTATAGTCAGCTCAGCCTCCAAGACTATTCCCATCTTGGCCAGCTCATCAATGTCGGCTATCATTTGAGTCCCGTGGGCCTCAACTGAAGGGCCATCAGTCATACGGGAGCGAAAGAGTTTCTTCACCAACTCATACCTCTCCATCCGCTTATTAGTGCGGTGAAGATCCTTTAGTCTAGCCATCATATTATAAGGATCCAAGTCCCTATTCTGGCGACGAAAGTGTTGAGTCATGGAAGCAAGCATGATCGACTGAGTTGTATCACAATCATCGCTATGAGTTCTCCATAACTCCAGCTCAAGTGGCTCAGTGGGCCTCGGCCCGAGAGGTTTGTATGGTGTATAGCAGCCTCTCTGCCCCAAGGACTATCCTCAGGTTCATTTCCCAGTCAGTGAAGTTCGTGCCCTTAAATATATTATCACCCATGATTATGTCTCGGACATTTCCTTTGTTTGCCATCTTAACTACGATAGTCCAACTATCTAGTTAATGATATATGGTACAGTCAAACTGTTACAAGAAAAATAACATTATATTAGTCCAACTAATGTTAAAATATTGACGAAATAAATTTTGTAAGCGCGTAAAGCTAAGTATCTGAATGAAATTGCAAATTCAATACTAGCCTCCCACTATTTTCTACAAGTCTCTAACCCTCTGTCGAGTACTCGGGAAATCCAATTTCCTAGTGGGCTAGGATCCCGTTAAATAACACACAACCTTGACTTTGGCCAACAAGTTGTATGATATTTAACTAGGTAGATCTCGAAGATCAATTGGATCCCATCCAATTCCTAGATCCGGTAGGTGGACATCCAAGTCCGAAACATATGTATCTAATACATATGTCAATGTATCCAATACATTTTCCTAACCATTTCCTCTGAATCAACTAAGTCCTGGCTTTGGCACAACAAACTTAATGATTCCAGTTAAGCGGGACCCATTGACATGGAAAGTTTCGTAATCAATGTCGATGGATAAGAAGTGATCTTGACTTTGGCCAACAAATCACAACTTGGACAAGACACCGATATGGAACAAAACTCTCATGATTCAAACACATCCTCAATTGACAAAGGTCTTGACTTTGGCCAATAAACCAATGCCAATTTCGGATCTTGAGAAAGAATCACTCAACAGAAGGAAAATCACTTAATATTGTTTGAGGGATTTTCGCGTAATTGGCTACCAATTAATTTATCTTTGTTAGGTCTCATCATCATACACCCTTAAGCATGCTTCTAAGACATCATAAAGCGCGTAAAATAAAATAATAGTGATATGCGGATGGATATATAACAATTTGTTCCTAGAACAAATCACTCCATTTCCTCTCCCCGGCTAACACTATTATGCTTCTACCCAATTACATAATACAATATGAGAAACCTCATTTACATTGAGGGGAATTAGGTGAGAAGAGAATACAAAGAGATAATAAGAGAAAGGCTGGACAAGCAGGTCCAATTAATAAATTCTGAATTTACAATAATTTCTAAAATTACCCTTCCCTTCTAATATCCTTCCGATATACACTATTCATTCATCACATCCACATTCATTCATTCAAGGCATGTTATACAACCAATCTAATCCAATTAATTAGTCTTTAATTAGGTGACAATCCAATGTTCAATCAATGGTTTGCTTTTGCGCGAGTCCAACTCGTTTTTGAGAATAAGTACTTGTAGTACGAATTCATGAATTATATCGAACTACTCGTCAAATCCAATTTAAGTCGTATTCAATACTAATCCTTATATTTAATTCCAAATTAAATATTTACACTTTTATTGTGCTTTTATGACTTAGATTCCAAATCTAATCCTATCGGGTCTCAAAGCCCAATTAACATCCAATGTCCGTTTAATTAAAGTCCGATGGGCTTTCAATTGATTTCATTAGGCTTGGGCCTTGGTCAATGTGGGTCAAACCAATTTCCAAGCCCAATAAGGAATCACCCTCATTTGCCATAAAAATCAATATCAAGCCCATAAGGCCCAATTAAACATAAAAGCCATTTATTACATTTGGACTTAATGGAGTGATTTAGGCCCATCTTTGGATCCAATCCAATTTGCCCAAACCTACTTGGTCCAACCAAGCCCATTATGCCCAAATATAATAGTTTTAGGCCCAATTCAAAATTAAGCCCCATTAATCAAATTTTAAAATTCCAAATTTTATAACTTAATTAATTAAGTGTAATATCATGATTAATCCTTTAAATCAATATTTCCAAAATATCAAATTAATCCATTAATCATATTTTTTTCTTAAATACATGTCCAACATTATTTAATCAAAAAATCAAGTCCCTAATGTGCTTCCATGCATTCGGCCAAGGTGATGAAAAAATTACCGATTTCATTTTCAATCCAATCGAATCACAAATCGTCATTTTATGTTCGTTTAAAGTCATCCAATGGTCTTATAAACAACAAATCATCACGTCCATGGCCTAGGTAGTATTCGGCCAAGCCTCTCCAAGGGGGGAAAAATTAATCCAATTTATTTTTCATGAAATTGATAATGTATAACACAATGTAACATACATTTAAGCATATTTAATCAATCAAAATCATCAAATCATGCTTCAATCAATTTGCCCAAATATTACCCTAATATATTTTCATGCTCTTTAAGCTCAATGATACCATTGTTGGAAATTCTAATCCATGTCCCAAGATCAAAAGAGCAAACAAATATATATAAATGAATGAACAATATTGAAGTATGGCGGAATCATACTCACAAAGATCGGAATGCGGATGCGTTGATGAAATGAAAAATTTCTCCTTTGTGCAGTGAAGGTTTCGGCCAAGGTGAGTGGGGAAGCTCCAAGCTTTCTTTGATCCTTCCAAGCTCAAGAATTAGTTTCCAATAACACCTTTGTATGATCCCTTGAAGGTGCTAGCCTTGTATGTGATTTAATGTTCCAAACAAACACAAAATCTTCAAGCTTTTGCAACAAAAACTGAAAAATGAGAGTGCTGTGAATAGTGTTATTCACGCCACTTTGAGGAGAGAAGATGAAGTTGTTGTAATGATTTACCAAAACCTTTTTTATATTTATTTCAAAGATAAAAATATAATAAATCAAATACCAAAGTTGGTATATGACAAGGTCAAAGGTCTATCACTTTTACTTGGAGTGTAATTCACTCTTCCACCAAAACCCATCATCATAAAGTAAAACAATGACAAGTGATGTGATGGTTGATGTGACATGTGGGCCCCACATGATTCCGAATGCGAGTGGGCCCGGAAACACTCCCGGGCTCGGGTTCGATAATTCCGAATTAACAAACTTCCGTCGCGACGTTATTTAAATCGAATTTAATTAAATAATTATGCCTAGCATAATTATTATTCATGTCGCTAATGAATTAATTCTAAATTAACTCATTTGCCCAAATTAAAATCTAATTTTAATTCCGTGTTGAAATCGAATTTCGTTTAATATATCAAATATATTATTTTAACGATTAATTCCAAATTAATCTTTCTCTCTCTTCAAATAGTATTTTATCCAAGATAAAGTCTCTCCGCAATTAATCCCAGATTAATTAAGTTTGAATCATACGTCATCGGTGAATCTTCGGGAAGCGACCCAAGAGATCTCTGGATATGTTGGCAGTAAATACGGTCGTCGGACTATCCGAACACGTACGTACCAAGTACTACGTTTTTACCGATTTACAAGACAAGGTTAGCCTTTAGCAAAACACCATGCCTACCCAATTCTCCTGAAATATTCTTACTGGAATATAAGATCTATAACAGGCGTAGTATACCGTAGTATAGTGTATAGTGATCCAGTATCGGATGATCACATGTAAGGCCTGGGGCTGGAGATGTGTCCGCCCCGTACGAAACATATATCGGACATCAAGCAACTAGTCTCTTTGAATCGGATAATCATGACCTTGTCATATTATCCCGATGGTTGCAACCATTATAGAGTACTAGTTCTGTATCCTGCGCGATCATCATCTCCATATGTCTGAAGTGATACTTCCGGCTTGACATCACACCCAATACACTACGATTCCCGATAAACCTAGAAGAGGTGTACACATAACCTGTTAAGGCCCTGGACGACCAAAACTAAAGTCTACCGATTGTCGCAAGTACTAGCGATGCAAGTCTCAGGTTAAGACCATATGCACCTACCCTGAAGCGGACTCCCATAGACACGCAGACATACTACCAATGGGATTCCGCGGGGTCTATCAAGAGCGAAGCTGTTTTCCGTACCATCGGTAAAACACAACCTCCTACCGCACTTGCATAAGTATCCTATACTTAAATATATGAGAACTATGCCGTTGTGCCCTCACAACACGCACAAGTGCAGTACTAGTCTATTCCGCATTATCGATGTCCAATCTCGATAATACTACGACTAGGGATATTTAATGATTAAACCTTTATGGATTGATACTGTCTCATATCATCTCAATCTGGAACTAATCATAGGGACTTTTACCATTTATATATCAAAGTAAATAAATTACAAAACGGTAAAAGGCAATTTCATTACTACATAGTTAATTTTGTACAATAATACAATATCATTTACAAAATAGTGACGCTATGGGTCATAATTATCTAACAGGTGATAGTCACTGGATGGCGGTTAAGAACATCCTTAAGTATCTTAGACGAACTAAGGATGATTTCTTAATCTATGGAGATGGAGAACTTGAGGTAACCTGGTTTACCGATGTAAGTTTCCAAATCGATAAGGACGACTGTAAGTCACAATCTGGGTACATATTTCGTTTGAACAATGAAGCAGTAAGCTAGAAATCTTCAAAGCAAGAGACTGTTTCCGATTCAACAACAGAAGCGGAATATATTGCTGCAGCTGAAGCAGCAAAAGAGGTAGTTTGGATCCGTAAATTCCTAATTGGATTAGGAGTAGTTCTGTTAGTAGCTGAGCCCGTTCCATTGTATTGTGACAATAACAGGGCTATAGCGCAGGCTAAGGAACCGCGGTCTCATCAACGATCCAGGCATGTTCTTCAACATTTCCATCTGATTCATGAGATCATACATCGTGGCGATGTGAAGATCGAGAAGGTCGCATTAGATGACAACATTGCAGATCCGCTGACGAAAGTTTTTGTAGACCAACATTCCTCAGCAAAAGTTTGAGCGACATGTACATAGTTCAGGTGTTAGATACTTGAGTGACTGGCTATAGGCCATGTGGGAGATTGTTGGACAATTATGACCCATAGCGTCACTTTTTGCAAAAGACATTGTGGTTTTTGTATAAATTAACTATGTGACAATGTAAATTGCTATTTTATCATTTTGTAATTTGATTACTTGAATATATAAATGATAAAAGTCCTTAAGATTAGTTCCGGATTAATAAGATATGAGACAATATCAATCCATAAAGGTTTAATCATTAAATATCCCTAGTCGTAGTATTATCGAGACTGGACATCGATAATGCGGAATAGACTAGTATTGCACTTGTGCGCATTGTGTGAGCATAACGGCATAGTTCTCATATATTTAAGTATTGGATACTTATGCAAGTGTGATAGGAGGTTGTGTTTACCGATGGTACGGGAACAGCTTCGCTCTGGATAGACCCCTCGGAATCCCATTGGTAGTATGACTATGTGTCTATGGGAATCCGAATCAGGGTAGGTGTATTTGGTCTTAACCTGAGACTTGCATCGCTAGTACTTGCGACAATCAATACGCTTTGGTTTTGGTCGTCCGAGAATTTAACAGGTTCTGTGTACGCCTCTTCTGGGTTTATTGAGAATCGTAGTGTATTGGGTGTGATGTCATGACGGAAGTATCACTTCAGTCATATGGAGATGATAATCACCCATGGATACATAACAGTTTCTCTATTATGTTGCAACTATCGGGATAATATGACAATGTCATGATTATCCGATTATAGAGACTAGTTGCTTGTGATCCGATATATGCTTCGTACAGGGCAGACACTATTCCAGCCCCATGCCTTGCCTGTGACATTAGATACCAGATCTCAATACGCAATATTACGTATATTATACCTGTTATAGATTATATATTCCTTAAAGAATATTTCTGGAGAATTCGGTAGGCACGGTGTTTTGCTAGAAGCCAACCATGTCTCGTAAATCGGTAAGAACGTGGTACCGGGTACGCACGTGTTCGGATAGTCCGACAACCGGATTTACTGCCAACATATCCAAGGATCTCATGGGTTGCTTCCCGAAGATTCACCGATGATGTATGACTCAAACATAATTAATCTGGTATTAATTAGAAGAGAGAGAAAATTAATCTAGGATTAATTACGGCGAGAATTTATCTTGGATAAAATTCGATAAAAGAGAGAGAATGATTAATTTGGAATTAATCGATTAAATAATATATTCGATATATTAAATGAAATTAGACTTCATAACGGAATTAAATTTGGATTTTAATTCGGGCGAACGAATTAATTTAGAATTAATTCGCGAGCGACTTTAATAGTAATTTTGCTAGGCATAATTATTTAATTAAATTTGATTTAATTACGTCGTAACGGAAAATTCGTTAATTCGGAATTAACGAACCCAAGCCCATAATGTAATTGCGGGCCCACTCGGATTTTGAATCAAGTGGGCCCATCACTTTTCACATCACCTAGTCAATTTATCAACTTTTGGTTGATATAAGTTGGTGGGATTTTTGGTGACTTGTTTCTTACACAATTGTGAAAGGTGATAGACTTTTACCAAACATTTGATTTTGGTATATCATATTTTATTTTTGGAAAATCAAAGTAAGTCAACACAAATCATTCACTCTCTCATTTCCTCACTTGGGCGTGAACTTCATCTTTTTCTCTCTACTTGGGAGTGAACCTAGGGTTCATTTTCTTTGATTTTTGATTCAATAAACTAAAGTTCTAGCACATAAAGAATCATACAAAGGTGATAGGGAAACATTCCCTAGAGTTTGGAATCTCAAACGTCAAGCTTGGAGCTTCAACATACATCAAAGAAAGGAGCTTGGAACAACTTATCAAAGTGGATTTTTTGAGCTCTACTTCTAGATCCAACCGAGCATTGTAAGTATTTTCTGCTAACTTCTTTGCATATTCACACTTCTATTATGCTTAAATGATCTTGGGATTGTCCTTATAAAACCAACACATTACCCATGCGTAACTCAACCTCCCGATGACGGAGTCTCCTATTGTTTCTCAGGCCATGCACATTGTTACAAAAATGAGTCCCACAACCGGTGTCAAGCTCCCAAGTAGAAGGTTAAGAGTTTTGAGAATATAGTTCAATCATATACAACATACCTGAAGCATTGGCCTTCTTGGCCACTTCGGCTTCCCTAGCTTCCTTGGCTTTCAAGGATCTACAGTCTTTCTTCCAATGACCCTTCTTTCCACAAAAGAAACATTTCCCATTTCTCTTTTTCTTCTCCACTTAACCATTGGGCTTCAGGTGATCTGGAGCCTTGGCCTTGCCCTTATTTTTCTTTGGGCCTCGTGGCTTCAGGTCCATACCCGTAAGCATGACGAAGGTTTTAAGCTTCGGTTTCAAGTCCTTCTCTGCTTGCTTTATCAGATTGTGCAATTCTGCTAAAGTAGCTTCTTTATCAGACAGATGAAACTGCATAATAAAGTTAAAGAATTCTTTTGGTAAGGACTGAAAAATCAGATCGTGACCTATCTCATGATCCATGATGAACCCGAGGTTGGCCAATTTTTTAATGTGGCCAATCATCTTAAGCACATGTCCACTAATAGATCTTTCCTTATACCTTGTTTGGAATAAGGCACATGACACTTGGAATATCATGGTATGATCAGAAGTTGCATACAACTCCTTCAAGTGAAAGTTGATGGTTTGAGCATCCATATCTTCGTGAACTTTCTGAAGTTCGTCCGACATAGAGCCAAGCATTATGCAAACTGCTTGCTCATCATCATCGACGTGTTTCTTCCAAGCATCAAATGTATCTTGTTCAGCATCTTCTGCGGGTTCAGGGGGAAATGGTCTTTCAAGAACATAGAAAATATTTTCTTATCATAAGACAATTTTAAGGTTTCTAAACCAGTCATTGTAGTTATCCCCTTTGAGCTTATGCTCATCAAGGATGGAACGAAGTGATACTATGTTTGCCATTTGAATGTTTGTGAAATATTTTAACACACCTGTTAAGAGAAAATGTTAAAATTAGGAATATGTTTTCATTAATGTTTCATAATATTATGGCTTCTAATATTATGAAGTTGCTCCCACTCAATTGTTTTAAAATTTTAAGCAAATCGCATCAACCCCAATATGATGGATTTCTTGTGGGCAATGATCCCATTATCATCAGTTCATAACTCCGACTAGGGCTAGTCGTTATAAAATATGATAATTAGGTAGGTTCCCAACCAATTTATGATATAAATCACAATTCCTTTATCTATGGGTTGGGCAATCAAACATGCCATAGCTTATGCTAGTCCTTGTGGACACCCATCTTTTCCACTAAGTTATAAGACCACGACTAAGGTTTGCTACATCTTACGACTCAGAAAAGTCAAACCATTTGTCAATAGTACGATTTAGAGACAAATTGGTATTTGTCAGTCTGGTAAAGCCTTGTCCTGCCAATACGGTTTAAGCCCTTTGGGTCTATACTTTACAATGTGAGGTAAATTTTAGACTAAATTATTAATGAGGATTTTAGCAAGTTTAAATGAATAACTGTCAAATGGATTCCTCCATTGAAAATTCCCCAGAGGGAGGGTGGAGCGAACTCTCTTAAGTACCCTTACCTCTTAGGCTTTTATTGCATTGGTGACAATAATAAACAATAGATCCTCCAAATTAGTCCAACACTTTAAATATGCTTTAAGGTAAGCCCTGAGTAAATGATTATCTAGATGTCTTCACAGCTTTTTCTTTTGGCTATAAAAAGGTAGTGAGTGAAGGAAGACACCAAATCATTATCTAACTTTAGTAATACCTTTGGTTAAATTAACTTTAGTTTGGAAAGTTTTATTAACCCCTTGGTCCCAACCCACTTGTATCTTTTATAATGTCTTTTATTAAAAACAAGTGATTTATATTTATTAGCCTTAAAGGTAATAAATCTCTAAGTTCATCACGGAATAATTACTTAGCTAAGGGATAAGCAATACACTCTCTATTTCTTAGAAAGTCTCTAGATGCTTGCACCCTAAAATAATCATGCCAATTCTAATCATACATAGAATCATCAAGCATATTAGTTTTAATATGTTGGAATTATTTTAGGCATTAAATAACTTTGATTAATATTTAATTATGATATTGCATTTTATTTTATTCAAATAAATTTACTATTCACGTTTTTCTACAGACGCATGAATTTTAAATGCAATTTCACAATTCAAATATTAACCAAATCATGTAAAACTTCTGCCTAAAAATTAAGTTCAGGGTGTTAGCTTTCCAACGAGCCTTTAAACACCCAATTTTGAGTTGAAATGAGTGAGAACTAATCAAAACAAAAACGGCGCGCTGATACCACTGTCGGGAAGCGGCCGCGAGTGCGCAGCAGAAAATCAAAATTATTATGCCACTTTCCCTTTGCCCAAGACCCATTTGTTTTGATTATTCTACAAGCCTAGGCATGTTACTATATATTCTAAGCATAAAACTCATGAAACATGCAAAGAACATAAACCTAAACATGCTAACTATCATAAGAACTCTAATTAAAATAAAGAAAGAAAAAGCCATACTTGAACCGATGACTCCTCCAGTCCTCCCTCCAATTTACAAGCTTTTCCTGAACTCAGCAAGCTCTTCCACGTTCCAAAGAACCACCCAAGTGTGTGGCCTCCAAATATGCACAAACTAAAGCCAAAACTCAACGGCAAGACTACGCCTCGAGTGCACGAGTATTTTGCCCTTGGTGCTAGCCTAGGCAAATACCTCAAAATTTTTAACTCGAGGTTCCTCTAGTCAATTAGACTTAAGGATCCTCAAAATCAGTGGCTTACTCTTAAACTTTAGAGTTGCTCACTTATATTAACCCAAGATATGAAAGGTTTGTTGTAAAAAATTTGTGAAGAATTCTTTGGGTTTATATAGTGCTCCAAAGACAACAAAATTAATTAAGAATCCGATGTGGGATAAAAGCTAATTTAATCTTAGCCATTGGATCTTAATTTAGTGTTTTAATGAGATTATAAAACCCTAATAAGAGTTTGGGCCGAATTGGATTTCAAAACAAATAACCAAAAAATTTACTATTCACGTTACTATATGAAAACTTTCGGCGGTCAGTTCGATGGACACGAGCAACTCATGCATCCATGTGATACACCAAGCGAACGGATCTCCGCTAGTAACCTAATAGATAGGCTACCCCACTTAAGGGCGGATCATATCATCATGCTAGTCTATCCGTTTTGTGAACGACCAGATTATTAACAAAAGCGTAATGATTCTCATAAGGCGTGTAAGCCATCGTCTTATTACTCCAAGGGCTTTATTACAGTGTTGATGATTCATATAAGTTATGTAAGACACGTATAATAAAGATTGCCATTTTATTAATTAATGAAAATATTACAAATAGATGTACATATAGCCCATCCATAAGTTGGGGATAAGGCATATCCCTAATAGGCACCACATACATCAGAATGTATTAGTTCCAATAAGTCTGTGACTCGGTGTCCTACACCCGAAAATTGGGCTTTGGTCATCTTACCCCGAATACAAGATTCACAAGTTGGATAAGGTTCAATGGTGAGATTCGGTATCAAACCATTCCTAACCAACTGGGTTAGGTGTTTCACGCCTATATGACCCAACCTCATATGCCACAATTCAGTATTATTAATGTCAGATACTTTACGTTTATTAATTCCAGCATTAAAGATATCTTGAGTGGTATGGAAAATGTAATGACCATGCTCATTTGGACAAACAAGGATATGAACATTATATCTCTCATATAAATACAAGAACGATTCTTAATATTTACATTGTAGCCATCAGTATCTAATACAAAAAGTGATATAATGTTCGCTACACATCCAGGTACAAAAAAGCAGTCATGTAACAAAAGGCTCCCACTGGGTAGGGGAATCTCGCATAAGCCCACAGCAACTGCATCCAAAGAGTCGCCACTCCCGAACCACAATTGCATCTCCCCAGATTTCAGCCGTCTACTTTCCTTCAGTACCTGCAACGAATTGCAAATGTGAATTGGACGAGCAGAATCCAAAATCCAACTGGACGACATGGCTTCACAAGCTAAATAGATATCAATAATGGGAAAATAAAAATACCTGAAGTAGATGCTCTTTCCTTTCGGATCTAGGCCAGGTAATCATGACAGTTCCTCTTCCAATGGCCGATCTTGCTGCAGTGGTGGCATTTGTCTTCGGCAGCTCTCTTGGGTTAGCTATCTTAGCCTTTGGTGGGAGATTGGTACCATTCTTATTCTCCCACTTCTTCTTCTTCCATTTCTTGAAAGATTGGGAGGAAACGGGAAAAACAGTGGGTTTAGGAGGTGACCGGTGCGTAATCACACGAGTATAACGCAAGCGCACGTATCGTTCAAGTAGTATAAAAAGTATCGATCCGAATAGGACTTAATACCTAATCTATTAATTTTATGAGGTCAAATGATTACTAGTATCTAACAGGTTCATTGATTGATTTGAAATGGTGAAGATTTTAAATTTAAAAACAAGTAAATAAAATTGCACGAAGGTAGGTTTAAGAAAATTCAATATTAAAAACTATCTAGGGTTGTAAATCTTTCTAATACCTTTTAAAAGATGAAGTGGTTATTTCATGTTTGTGTAATAAATCGGTTTACTAACCTGGATTCATTAAGTTTAAGTTCCCAATATAACCCAATTGAACCATATGTCTATGTCAACCAAATTACCTGGATTCATTAAGTTTAAGTTCCAATTATGGCTACCCCGCCCGACAGGTATATGTCTATCCTGTAAGGAAATCTATTAAAGAGTTATCTATCCTCAAGGAAGATCATGGGCTATTAAGTCTAAGGCTGAAACCTAAAGTTCCTTTGTCAAGTTTATTTTAGATTTACCAGATCAATCTTATTAGTGGCCAATTAACTAGACGCATTAAGCTTAAGACTTAATAAGTAAACCTTTAAATTTTCCAAACTATAAAATAACCCCTTAAAAACCGGTGATATTAGAATTCCTTACAACCTCAGATAACTAGCTTAGTTACGACACATATTTACGGGTAGTAAAAACTTAAATAAAATAAAAGACATAAGTAAAATACTGAAAATTAAATGCTGAAAAATAAATGCTGAAAGTAAATTACTGAAAAGTAAATGCTGAAAGTAAATTGCTGAAAAGTAAATGCTGAAAGTAAATTGCTGAAAAGTAAATAAAGTAAAAGTACAATAAAAGAAAATGTTGAGGTAAAAGGATCTACTTTTATTACTTATATTTTAGATATCTTCCTTAATTTAATATATTAACTTTGCATGATAATTACCAACCAGCCATATTGGCGGTATCCAGATTAAGTCAAATTAATAATTAATTACCAACCGACCAATCAGGCGGTATCCAGTTTAGTCAGGTTAAAACCAATTTAAATAATTACCAACCGACCAATATGGCGGTATCCTCGTTAAGTCAGGTTTTAACTTATTTATATATTATAATTAAGGGATATTAATCTAAATATTAGTAATAAAAGTTTTACCTTTTACCCCATCAAAAAGGAGTTACCTCCTCACTACTGAAAAGTAAAAACTGAAAATTAAAGAAAGAACAGTACTGTGCGTAAAAGTAAATTGCGGAAAGTAAAAACTGAAAACTAAAGAAAAGAAAGTGTGAATGAAATGGCTTGGTATTTATAGGCAAAATTTTGCCTCCATCAAATCATCCACCAAATCAATTATTAATTGCTCCACTAATTGCTCCACCAAATCCATTATTAATTTCTCCACTAATTACTTATCCTGTTTGGTGGTGATTTGATCATTTTTTTATTATTTATTTATTAATTTAATTTTTTTGCTTTGAAAATGATTGAAAATGACTTTAATAATTACACACAACACACTTCTGGATGGTTCATCAATTTCGGGCATGAAATCTTTAGAATTCGAAATTATTTTGTCTTTCAAAGTTGTAGAACTTTGAGTATTCTTTAATCTGGAACTTGAATCAGCTCAATCTGATAATGGAGTAAAAGGTTATGCCCAAAATACGACAGATGCGCAAAACTGGAATTTCCAAAACTGCACTTCGTTAAAACGCCCTTGCAAGTTTCCAATCTCCAAAATTAATATGTCAAGTCAAATTTTTGCCCTTATTTGACCCACATTTCGTCCTAAATGATTTCATTGTGTCCTAATATTATTTTATCTGCAAAATAAACTAAAACACGTCAAAACGTTCATCAAACCCGAGAAACTAAACAAAATATTAAGTAAAAGGGGCGGTAAATATTGATATATTTTCCGCTCATCACACCCCCAAACCTAACATTTTGCTAGTCCTCGAGCAAAACAACAAAATAAAATACAAGAAACAATTAAAATTAAACTACGCCACTTTCGTATGGATCACGGTTGCATTTAGCATATGCAACAAGCCTTTAAACCCCTATGTGTCCCTAGTGGACGAGTTATAGTCTCGTGAGGGCTTACAGCAACGATACCCACAAACGTTTTACAAAAGTAAAAAGATAATAAAACTAATGCACACAAAAGCAAAAGGACAAGAGAAAATAGAATAAAGAAGTTAGTGACTACTCAGGTAAAACTTCTACTCAAGTTACTAGTTGTTTTGTTTCATTCTAAATTACCGAATAAGTAAATTCTCCAATTATTTTTACCATTCTCCATAAAACAGTAGACAAAATATTAATAAACTCATTTTTGCCCACAACAGTCATAAGTGCAGTTGATAAGAGGATAATATTTTTGTCCTAAAGTTTTATCAAAATTCACATCTTTTTGCAGCAATGGAATAATTTTTATGATTTTTATGATTTTTTTTCTTTGATTTTTGATTTTTTTTTATATACAATATCTTCCATCTATGTAGCGAGAGTTGGGTCGGTGGCTCCCAAACTAGTTGGCTTTAGGGCACCAGGTGTTAAGACACCCCTACATACTTAATTACTCAGACTTTAGATATATATATTTTTGCAGCATCTTTGATCCATGTAGCGAGCTTTGGGCCAGTGACTCCCAAACCAGTTGGCTTTAGGGCACTAAGTGTTAAAACACCCTTACAGACTTAATAACCCGGATCTCAGACCTTTTATTTTTATTTTTTTTACTCCATCACTTTTTGAGATGCTTCCTCCAATTAAACTAGAGCACATAATATTACAAACTTTTCAATTATAGCTCATGTCTGTATGTTACTATGCATGTTGATAATACCTGCTAACTGAGCATATGAAGATCCATTTTAGTCAGTATTATGGAGAATTCACAAATTAAATAATTCAAAAGGAAATAAACAAAAATTAACTTGTTCCGAATTAGGTTTGAGATACGTCTCAGGAGTGGAAACTCCTTACTCAGCTATCTCTTACCAATTTCACCTTTTTAGTCAAAATAAAAACACAAAAACGCAAAATATTTTTGTAATGTTTGAAAAAATTTCAAATTTTTTTTGTATTTTTCGAAAAATTTTGGCCTAAAAATAAAAACAACACACAACTAAAAACAAGATACTAATCAACTAATTTCCTCCCCCAAACCTAAATGAGACATTGTCCCCAATGTCTTAAACAGTAGAATAATAGTTTAGAATATAGTACCTGGTTAACTGAAATTCTACACGAAAAGTTAAAGGTTAAGATCTAGATTAATCCGACGCCTCTTACCATGATCGTCCTCGGACCAATTTATCTTTGAAAGGATAGGGTCAATTTGTGGTTCATAGGCTAAGATTTGGTCAATTAGATCCGGAGCAATTCTGGCAGTGAAGATGAGTTCTTTTAAAGGTTTTGACACAAACCCACTTCTCTGGGCATCGTTAAGAAACACACAAAGAAAATCATAGAATCCTTCAACGTTGTACAGTTCAAGCGGTTTCTGGTGTATGTTCAAGTTCGCCCAAGATAACACTGTAAAAATTTCCTCCAATGTACCCAAGCCACCTGGCAAAGCAATAAAAGCATCAGCACGGTTAATCATTTCTATCAGTCGTTCTGACATACCTGGCACGATCAGTTCCTCTTCGTTTGATGGTTCAATAAGATTTGCCTCTGCCAAGGGTTTTGGGATGATTCCAAAAATGTGACTGCCTCCTTCCTGTACAGCTTTTGAAACGATCCCATAAGTCCAAGATTGCCTCCGCCATATACTAAGTGCATATTCCTTACAGCTAAGACTCGACTCAATTCATGTGCTGCTTCTACTTATTGTGGCTTAACACCAACACTAGTACCGCAAAACACACAGATGTTTTCAACTCGTATTCTTGAAGTGGCTTCCATGTTTTACTCTGGATGTCTTCAAAAGTGCAATGATGAGTTGAATTTATAACACCTGAAAATGGTGAGTAAAATAATAGCACTAATACCTGCCAAATGACAATTATTAGTTAACAGAAAAATAAATCGTGATAGTCAAATAGGTCTGGATCTTGTCGGAGAAAATAAAAGAAAACAACAAAACAAATCAAAATTATTAGGAAAAGACAAAGAGATATAATATGTACAAGAAAAGTAGCGCCTTGATTGACGTCTATCCGTTAGGGACAAGCTTCCCATCCAATTTTCTTATAAATTGGCAAATAGGGTCTTTTTGAGTCAGATTCCCAAGACTTAACTATTGTCTTTCTTTTTGGAATTGTGTATGCAATTTGCAAATGGCTATATGAACATATCCACTGGGATGCACCTCAAGAGTCTAAGATATATTATATACAGACTCCTTACTCAAGCCATCTTTAATGAATTTAATTTTGTCTTCGCGATTATCAGACACCATTCCTAAAGAACGACAACGAGTATTGCAATTCCAGCGTGTATATTTGTAGCAAACACCCATTTGCTTAGCTCTACGTTTCTTTGCATAGGTGCTTCTTCCAAAACCAGGCATATGTGAAATAAAAGAGTTAGAAGACTTACCTGCCAATCGGACCCGTGCTTCAATTACTCAACGAATATCATTAGGAACACCATGGATCGTTAGTAATCTCATCTGTTCCAAGCAAGCTTTGTAGACTTTCATCAGAGAGTTTTGAGGGAGAGAAGGAAATTGCTTGTGAAGATTTGCGAGAAATTCTTCCATCCTGAAATGTCTTAATCTGCAAAAACTAAACACACCAAATTAAATCACACCAAATAACAATATATACACAAATTGCATGGGTTGCCTCCCTGCGAGCGCTAAGTTTAACGTCGACAGCTAGACGTGACTTCTTGAACGTTAGGCTGGATCTGAAAGTGTTACACTTTCTTTTTGTCACTCAAATGATTCTCCCCAGTAGTGCTTGACACACTTGTTTTTAACCTTGAATGTTTTGTTGGAGTCAGGATCATGTATCTCAACGGCTCTATCTGGTAAAACTTTGGTGATCACAAATGGACCTGACCACCGTGATTTTGGCTTCCATGGGAAGACTTTCACCGTTGATTTGTTTAACAGTACCTTCTGCCCTGGTTCCAATTGTATGCGCACTAACTTCTCATCATGTCTTTTCCTTGCCTTTTCTTTGTACAATTTGGCATCCTCAAAAGGCTGATTGTGAAATTCCTCCAATTCGTTGAGCTGGTGGAACTTTTTCTCTTTTGTTGCTTGTAGTGCAAGAATAGGCTTCATCAGTACATAGTGCGCTTTATCTTCAGGCTCCATAGGCAATTGACATGCTTTAAGTTTATCTGCAGAACTTTGCATTGCATTGGAGGTCTGGATGGTACTATTTATCACATCAAGTCTGAAACATTCCTCTTTCTCGTCATTCGGGAAATTCATGTCTTTAAGAACATTGAATGTTACTTATTGGTCATGTACCCTCATGGTTAGTTCTCCTTTTTGTACATCAATAATGGTTCGACCTGTAGCCAAGAATGGTCTCCCGATGATGATGTGCACGTCTGCGTCTTCCTCCATATCAAGGACAATAAAATCTACTGGGAAAATAAATTTTTCAACCTTGACCAGCACATCCTCAACTACGCCTCTTGGAAATACGAGCGTTCTATTAGCAAGTTGTAGAGAGAATGAAGTTGGCATTGTTTCTCCAATCTGAAATTTCCTGAAAATAGAAAAAGACATCAAGTTAACACTTGCACCTAAATCACATAAAGCCTTACCAAAGTTATGTTCTCCTATGATGCATGGAATGGTGAAACTGCCAGGATCTTTCAACTTTAGGGGAAGTTTCCTCTGAATGATGGCACTGCATTCTTCCGTCAATGCTACTCTCTCGTAGTCTCCCAATCTCCGTTTTCGTGAAAGAATGTCTTTCATGAATTTGACATAGATGGGCATTTGTTCCAACGCTTCTGCAAATGGAATGTTGATGTGCAGCTTTTTGAACACCTCCAGGAAACGAGCAAACTGCTTGTCCAGTTTGTTTTTCTCAAGGCGCTGAGGAAAAGGTGAAGGTGGAGTGATCTGTTCTTTTTCATTTGCTTCTTTTTCCTCCATCTGTTTCTTTGTTTCTTTTGGAATATCTTCAATTGTTGCCTTGATTCCAACATCTTTGTTGATTTCAGTATCGCTTTTTAACATGATGGCATGACATTATTCCTTTACCATGTTCCTTGGATTTGGCTCTGTGTTGCTAGGAAGGGTACCTGGCGGTCTGTGTTGGTTTCTATGATTAGTCCCAAGATCATAATGAACAAAGAAATGCGGATGAATAACGAAGAAGAGTGGCAGAAACACACTTACATCGATCGGTTTTGGATGCGTCAAACAATAAAAAAATTTCCCTCCAAGCAGTCCAAGATTCGGCCAAGGCAGTCCACAATGCTCCAAGCTTTGTTTTGTCTTTCTAAGCTCTTGAATAGGTTTCCCTAATCACCTTGTATGATCCCTTGAAGAGTGCTAGCTCAATGGAAGATTTTTTGCAACAAAATCCTTTGTATTCCTTCAATGAAACTCACGCCAAAATGAAAGAAAATGGGAGAGTTTTTACTTCACTGGTTTCGGTAATTTGGAGAGAGAGAGTGTGTGTTCTGTTTTTCAATTCTATTTTTGGCTTCAAAAACCGTATCCAAGAATTGGAAAAACAATTACCAAATTTTGGTAAATGGTTTACAAAAAGTCAAAGCTATTTTGGCTCCAATTTTGCATTAATTGCCCACACCAAACTCCATCATAAATAGTGATAACATGTCACTCACCAAAAAGTGACTTTGACATCTATCACAAATAAATGACAAGTGATGTGACACACGATATGACTTGTGGGCCCCGCTCGAATTCGAAATGCGAGTGGGCCCGCAAACACTTCCGGGCTCAATTTCACTAATTCTGAATTAACGAACTTCCGTCGCGACGTAATTAAATAATTATGCCTAGCGAAATTACTATTCACGTCGCTAACGAATTAATTCTAAATTAACTTCTTTGCCCGAAATAAAATCTAATTTTAATTCCGCGTCGAAATCCAATTTCGTTTAATATATCGAATATATTATTTTGTCGATTAATTCCAAATTAATCTTTCTCTCTCTTCAAATAGTATTTTATCCAAGATAAAGTGTCTCCGCAATTAATCCCAGATTAATTAAGTTCGAATAATACTTCATCGGTGAATCTTCGGGAAGTGACCCAAGAGATCCCTGGATATGTTTGCAGTAAATACGGTTGTCGGACTATCCGAACACGTGCGTACCTCATACTATATTTTTACCGATTTACGAGACAAGGTTGGCTTCTACCAAAGCGCCATGCCTACCCAATTCTCTAGAAATATTCTTACTGGAATATACGATCTATATCAGGCATAGTATACCATAGTATTGTGTATAACGATCCAGTATCGGATGTCACGTGCAAGGCCTGGGGCTGGAATAATGTCTGCCCCGTACGAAGCACATATCGGATATCAAGCAACTAGTCTCTTTGAATCGGATAATCATGACCTTGTCATATTATCCCGATGGTTGCAACACAATAGAGAACCAGTTCTGAATCCCTGCGTGATCATCATCTCCATATGTCTGAAGTGATACTTCCGTCTTGACATCACATCCAATACACTACGATTCTCAATAAACCCAGAAGAGGCGTACACAGAACCTGTTAAAGCCCTGGACGACCAAAACCAAAGTTTGCCGATTGTCGCAAGTACTGGCGATGCAAGTCTCAGGTTAAGACCAAATACACCTACCCTGAAGCGGACTCCCATAGACACATATACATACTACCAATGGGATTCCGCGGGGTCTATCTAGCGCGAAGCTGTTTTCCGTACCATCGGTAAAACACAACCTCTTATCGCACTTGCATAAGTATCTTATACTTAAATATATGAGAACTATGTTGTTATGCCCTCACAACGCGCACAAGTGCAATACTAGTCTATTCTGCATTATCGATATCCAATCTCGATAATACTACGACTAGGGATATTTAATGATTAAACCTTTATGGATTGTCACATATCATCTCAATCCGGAACTAATCATATGGACTTTTACCATTTATATTTCAAAGTAAATAAATTACAAAACGGTAAAAGGCAATTTCATTACTACATAGTTAATTTTGTACAAAAACACAATGTCTTTTACAATTAGTGACGCTATGGGTCATAACTGTCCAACAATCTCCCACTTGGCCTATAGCCAGTCACTCAAGCATCTAATACCTGAACTATGTACATGTCGCTCAAACTTTTACTGGGGAATAGCTTTCGTCAGCGGATATGCCATGTTGTCATCTGATGCAACCTTCTCGACCTTCATATCGCCACGATGTATGATCTCACGTATCAGATGGAAACGTTGAAGAACATGCTTGGATCATTGATGAGACCGCAGTTCCTTAGTTTGCACTATAGCTCCGTTATTGTCACAATACAATGGAACGGGCTCAGCTACTAACGGAACTACTCCTAATCCAATTAGGAATTTTCGGATCCAAACTGTTTCCTTTGCTGCTACAGCTGCAGCAATGTACTCCGCTTCTGTTGTTGAATCGGCAACAATCTCTTGCTTGGAAGATTTCCAGCTCACTACTCCGTTATTCAAACAAAATATGTACCCGGATTGCGACTTGCAGTCGGCTTTGTCAGTTTGGAAACTTGCATCGGTATACCCAGTTACCTCAAGTTCTCCATCTCCATAGATTAAGAAAGCATCCCTAGTTCGTCTAAGATACTTAAGGATGTTCTTAACCACCATCCAGTGACCTTCACCTGGATCGGCCTGATAACGACTACACATACTCAAAGCATTGGAGACATCAGGTCGCGTACATATCTTGGCATACATGATCGATCCGACTGTCGAGGCGAACGGTATCCAACTCAAGTTGTCTCTCTCATCTTGAGTTTTAGGACACATGTCCTTAGATAGATAGACGCCATGTGACACTGGCAATAGTCCTCTCTTGGACTGATCCATGTTGAATCTCTTCAACACTTTGTCAATGTACGTGCTCTGGGAGAGTCCAAGCAGCTTTCTAGATTTATCCCGGTAGATCTTTATTCCCAGAATAAAGGCTGCTTCTCCCAGATCTTTCATGGAGAATTTCAATGAAAGCCAAGCTTTCACCGACATTAGCATGGGAATGTCATTGCCTATAAGCAATACATCGTCAATATAAAGGACAATAAAAGTCAGTGCTCTCCCACTAACCTTCTTATATACACAAGGATCATCTTCGTTTTGAATGAAATCATATTCTTTTATGATCTCATCAAAATGTTGGTTCCATGACCGCGATGCTTGCTTCAGTCCATAAATGGACCGATTTAACTTACAAACCTTGTTTGCAAGTCTAGGCATGACAAAACCGTCAGGTTATTGCATATAAACATCCTCCAAAAGGTTTCCATTAAGGAAAGTGGTTTTAACGTCCATCTACCATATCTCGTAATCGAAATATGCAGCAATTGCAAGCATTATCCGAATGGATTTAATCATGGCAACGGGTGAGAAAGTTTCATCGTAATCGACACCATGTCGTTGATAATACCCCTTCGCTACAAGCCCAGCCTTATATGTTTGTTTGTTGCCATCCATGTCGGTCTTCTTCTTGAAGACCCATTTGCATCTAATAGGCTTTACGCCTTCTGGTGCATCAACCAGTGTCCAAACTTGGTTGGTGTACATGGAATCAATTTCAGACTTCATGGCCTCTCGCCATAAAGCGGAATCGATATCTTGTATCACTTCCTCATACGTACCCGGTTCGTTATCCTCAATAAGATTAATATCTACATGAGGTGAGATCAGAAACCCATACCTCTCAGGTTGTTTCTTGACTCTCTCTGACCTACGCGGTCCTTGTGTAATAGAAGGTTATGGTACAATCTCATCCCGGATGGATTGTTCATGTTCCGTTGAGGATTCTATGCCAGGAACAGTATCACTCCGATTTTCATCGAGTTCTACTTTCCACCCACTCACCACTGCATTTAGGAATTCCTTCTCAAGGAAAACCGCATGTAGAGCAACAAATATTTTGTTCTCTCATGGGTGATAGAAGTAATATCATTTGGTTTCCCTAGGATATCCTACGAATAGGCATTTATCCGATTTGGGCTCAAGTTTGGTACCTTCCAAACGTTTGACATATGCCCAGCATCCCCAAATCTTCAGGAATGAGAAACCCGGTTTCTTTCCTGTCCATATCTCATATGGTGTCTGTTGTACAGACTTTGACGGAACCTTATTCAAAATAACAATTGCACTATTTAATGCATATCCCCAGAAGGAAACAGGTAGCTCAGTGCGACTCATCATAGACCTAACCATGTCCAACAAAGTTCGGTTTCTCCGTTCGGACACACCGTTTAATTACGGTGTTCCAGGAGGAGTCCACTGTGAAAGAATACCATATTCTTTCAAGTAATCTATAAACTCATTGTTCAAGTATTCGCCACCACGGTCCGACCGTAATGTGCGCCTCTCGCTTGTTGCCCTTAAGCATCTCCTTTTTAGCTTCCTTTAGAATTGACAACATCTCTCCAAGAGTATCATCAGTGTTCATCAGGTTATAGCTTATGATGAACTGTTTCCAAGTGTCGGGGAGAGATTGCAAGATCATATCTATGGTAATCTCAGCCTCTAAGACTATCCCCATCTTAGCCAGCTCATCTATGTCAGCAATCATCTGTGCCACATGGGACTCAACAGACATGCCTTCTAACATATGTGAACGGAAGAGCTTCTTCACTAACTCATATCTTTGCGACCTTCGGTTAGATCGGTGAAGATCGTGCAACCTTGCCAACATGTTATAGGGATCCAAGTCCCTGTTCTGTCGACGGAAATGCTTAGTCATAGCAGCAAGCATAATTGACTGAGCAGTTTCACAATCATCACTGTGAGTCTTCCAAAGCTCCAGCTCAAGTAGCTCATCAGGTTTGGGCTTAGGCCCAAGAGGTCTCTGTATAGTATATAGCAGCCTCTCGGCTCCAAGGACTATCATCGGATTCATTTCCCAATCGGCAAAGTTCGTGCCCTTGAATACATTTTCGCCCATGATAATGTCTCAGACATTTCCCTTTCCAGTCATCTTGATTACGATAGTCTAACTATCTAATCAACGAAATATGGGTACAGTCTAACTGTTACAAGAAAAATAACATTATATTAGTCCAACTAATAAAATAATTTTGACGAAATAATTATGAAAGCGCGTAAAGCTATGTATCTGAATGAAATTACAAATTCAATACTAGCCTCCCACTATTTTTCGGCGAACCTCTAACCCTCTGTCGAGTACTCGAGAAACCCAGTTTCCAAGTGGGAAAGGATCCCGTTAAATAACACACAACCTTGACTTTCGCCAACAAGTTGTATGATATTTAACTAGGTAGATCTCGAAGATCAATTGGATCTAATCCAATTCCTAGATCCGATAGGTGGACATCCAAGTCCGAAACCTATATACAGTATATATGCCAATATATCCAATATAATTTCCTAACCTTTTTCCTCTGAATCAACTAAGCCTTGGCTTTGGCACAACAACCTTAATGATTCCAGTTAAGCGGGACCCATTGACATGGAAAGTTTCGTAATCAATGTCGATGGACAAGAAGTGATCTTGACTTTGGCCAACAAACCAATGCCAACTTTGGAAAAAAACGCTAGGTAAATGTATTATCCTAGGAAGGAAAAAAACGCTTAATATGATTTGAGGGTTTTTCGCGTAAATTGACAACCATTTATTATCTTTGTTAAGGTCTCATCATACACCCTTAAGCATGCTTCTAAAACATCATAAGGCGCGAAAGTAAATTAATAACGATATGCGGATGGATATTTAAACAGATTGTTCTTAGAACAAATCGCTCTCTTTCCTCTCCCCAGCTAGCACAATTCTACTTCTACCCAATTACATAATACAATAATAGAAACCTCATTAGCATTGAGGGGAATTAGGTGAGAAGAGAATACAAAGAATAATGAGACAGAAGGCTGGACACGCAGGTCCAATTTATAAATTCCAAATTTACAATAATTTCCAAAATTACCATTTCCCTTCTAATATCCATATGATATACGTTATTCATTCAACACATACATATATTCATTCATAGCATGCATTACAACCAATCTAATCCAATTAATTAGTCTTTAATTATGTGACCATCTAATGTTCAAACAACGATTTGATTTTGCGCGAGTCCAACTCGTTTGAGAATAAGCACTCAAAGTACGAATTCTTGAATTATATCGAACTACTCGTTAAATCTAATTTAAGTCGTATTCAATACTAATTCTATTATTTAATTCCAAATTAAATATTTACAATTTTTAATGCGCTTTAACGACTTAGATTCCAAATCTAATCCTATCGGGTCTCAAAGCCCAACTAACATCCAATGTTCGTTTAATTAAAGTCCGATGGGCTTTCAATTGATTTCATAAGCTATGGGCTTTGGTCAATATGGGTCAAACCCAATTACCAAGCCCAAGTAAGGAATCACCCTTATTTGCCATAAAACCAATATCAAGCCCATAAGGTCCAATTAAACTTTAAAGCCCATTTATTACATTTGGACTTAATGGAATGATTTAGGCCCAATTAGGATCCAATCCAATTGGCCTAAACCAACTTGGCCAAACCAAGCCCATTATGCCCAAATATAATAATTTCAAGCCCAATTCAAAATTAAGCCCATTAACCAAATTTTAAAAATTCCAAATTTTATAACTTAGTTAATTGAAGTGTAATACATCAATTAATTAACTAAATCAATATTTCCAAAATACAACTTACCAATTAATTATGTATCTAATTATTCAATTATTGTCCAACAATTTTTGAATCAAAAATGAAGTCCATACATGCCATATAGCTCTCGGCCAAGGTAAGCTTTTAAGTCAAATTTCGATTTTCAATCCGATCGAATTAAATATCGAATTTTCATTCGTTTCAACTTATCCAATGATTCATCAAAACAAAATTTTCCAAGAGCCTATGGTACTACTCATATTCGGCCAAGCCTTAAGGTGGGGTAAATTTTGATCCAATCATAATTTGTTGAAATTGATCCAATCCAACCTCATTTCATCAACATACAAGCATACTCAACAATTCAATTTAATCAAATCATGCTCACATGGATTTTCCCCAAATTTTACCCTAATACATTTCATGCTCATTTTAGGCTCAATGATACCATTGTTGGTTTCTATGATTAGTCCCAAGATCATAATGAACAAAGAAATGCGAATGAATAACGAAGAAGAGTGGCGGAAACACACTTACATCGATCGGTTTTGGATGCGTCAAACAACAAAAATTTTTCCCTCCAAGTAGTCCAAGATTCGGCCAAGGCAGTCCACAATGCTCCAAGCTTTTTTTTGTCTTTCCAAGCTCTTGAATAGGTTTCCCTAATCACCTTGTATGATCCCTTGAAGAGTGCTAGCTCAATGGAAGATTTTGCAACAAAATCCTTTGTATTTCCTTCAATGAAACTCACGCCAAAATGAAAGAAAATGGGAGAGTTTTTACTTCACTGGTTTAGGCAATTTGGAGAGAGAGAGTGTGTTCTGTTTTTCAATTCTATTTTTGGCTTCAAAAACCGTATCCAAGAATTGGAAAAACAATTACCAAATTTTGGTAAATGGTTTACAAAAAGTCAAAGCCATTTTGGCTCCAATTTTGCATTAATTGCCCACACCAAACTCCATCATAAATAGTGACAACATGTCACTCACCAAAAAATGACTTTGACATCTATCACAAATAAATGACAAGTGATGTGACTCGCGATGTGACTTGTAGGCCCCGCTCGAATTCGAAATGCGAGTGGGCCCGCAAACACTTCCGGGCTCGGTTTCGCTAATTCTGAATTAACAAACTTCCGTCGCGACGTAATTAAATAATTCTGCCTAGTGAAATTACTATTCACGTCGGTAACGAATTAATTCTAAATTAACTCGTTTGCCCGAATTAAAATCTAATTTTAATTCCGCGTCGAAATCCAATTTCGTTTAATATATCGAATATATTATTTTGTCGATTAATTCCAAATTAATCTTTCTCTCTCTTCAAATAGTACTTTATCCAAGATAAAATGTCTCCACTATTAATCCCAGATTAATTAAGTTCGAATCAAACGTCATCGATGAATCTTCGGGAAGCGACCCAAGAGATCCCTGGATATTTTGGCAGTAAATACGGTCGTCAGACTATCCGAACACGTGCGTACCTCGTACTACATTTTTACTAATTTACGAGACAAGGTTGGCTTCTAGCAAAGCTCCATGCCTACCCAATTCTCCAGAAATATTCTTACTAGAATGTACGATCTATATCAGGCATAGTATACCGTAGTATTGTGTATTGCGATCCAGTATCGGATGTCACGTGCAAGGCCTGGGGCTGGAATAGTGTCTGCCCCGTACGAAGCACATATCAGATATCAAGCAACTAGTCTCTTTGAATCGGATAATCATGACCTTGTCATATTATCCCGATGGTTGCAACACAATAGAGAACCAATTCTGAATCCCTGCGTGATCATCATCTCCATATGTCTGAAGTGATACTTCCGTCTTGACATCACATCCAATATACTATGATTCTTAATAAACCCAGAAGAGGCGTACACAGAACCTGTTAAAGCCCTGGATGACCAAAACCAAAGTTTACCGATTGTCGCAAGTACTAGCGATGCAAGTCTCAGGTTAAGACCAAATACACCTACCCTGAAGCGGACTCCCATAGACACATATACATACTACCAATGGGATTCCGCGGGGTCTATCCAGAGCGAAGCTGTTTTCCATACCATCGGTAAAACACAACCTCCTATCGCACTTACATAAGTATCTTATACTTAAATATATGAGAACTATGTCGTTATGCTCTCACAACGCGCACAAGTGCAATACTAGTCTATTTCGTATTATCGATGTCCAATCTCGATAATACTACGACTAGGGATATTTAATGATTAAACCTTTATGGATTGATACTGTGTCATATCATCTAAATCTGGAACTAATCATATGGACTTTTACCATTTATATTTCAAAGTAAATAAATTACAAAACGGTAAAAGGAAATTTCATTACTACATCGTTAATTTTGTACAAAAACACAATGTCTTTTACAAACAGTGACGCTATAGGTCATAAATGTCCAACAGTCTGTAACTCTGAGCATTGGCCAGTTGTCCCATTTGATTCTCCAGTGCTTTGATAGAGGCTGAATGGCTTTGATTCAATGCTACTTGATTTTGAACCATAGCTGCTAAAGCATCGTATTTTGCTACTTGCTTCTTCAACTAGGCCAGCACTTCTATTATTCCTGGTTTTTTTTCATGCTCCTGGCCTTTGTTCTGTTGTTGTAATCCAGGTGGTGGATAGTTCTGTTGTTGGAATCTCGGTGGTGGATTGTTATTTTGCCCTGAATTGTTGCTCCATGAAAAATTCGGATGATTCCTCCATCATGGGTTGTAGGTGTTGGATTATGGATTGTTCCTCTGTCTGTTGAAATTTTTGACATAATTCACCGTTTCTTCAAGTTGGTTTGGTTCTGGTGCTCCTCCATATGGTGAACTTGTGGATCCACCATTAACTTTCATGTTAACAGTTTCCAGATTTTTGCAAATCACATCCATCTTTGAATCTTTCCCAAGCTTCATAGATGGATTCTGATTCTTGTTGTACAAAATATGTGATGTCATTTCTCAGTTTTGTTGTTCTAGCTGGTGGAAAGTACTTTGCAAGGAATTTGGTGGCTAGAGTGTTCTAAGTTGTGATGGAACCTGCTGGTAGTGAATGTAGCCAAGCTTTAGCTCTGTCCTTCAAGGAGTATAGAAAAACACGCAGTCTCATTGCTTTTTCAGCTGATCGGTTGTAATTGAAAGTACCGCAAACTTCCAGGAAGTTGCTGATGTGGGCATTAGGATCTTCAGTAGCATTTCCCCCAAACTGTACTGACTACTGAATCATCTGGATGCATGTTTTGATGTCACACGCATTTGCTAGTAAAGGAGGAAGTACAATACAGGAAATGAAGTCGTCGACCACCGGAATGGTTTTGTCTCGAATGGGTATCGGTGGTGCAATGTTCAAAGATTCAGGTTCCATGTTGACTAAAGCTTCTTGGCCTTCTCGCCTTTCCCTTCTCAACTGTCTGATGGTTCTTTCAATTTTTGGGTCAAGCGGTCAGAGTTCAAAGCTTCTGGTTCGTCTCATGTAGTTTCAGAGAACCTGAAACACAAGAAAACGAAAACAATAAGTAAAAAGAAATTAGATACAAGTAACGTATCTAACCCTAAAACTAATAGTGAAAGATAAATAAGTCCCCGGCAATGGCGCCAAAAACTTGACCGGTGCGTCATCACACGCGTATAACGCAAGCGCACGTATCGTTCAAGTAGTAGAAAAAGTATCGATCCCACGAGGACTTAATACCTAATCTATTAATTTTATGAGGTAAAATGATTACTAGTATCTAACAGGTTGATTGATTGATTTAAAATGGTGAAGATTTAAAATTTAAAAATAAGTAAATAAAATTGCACGAATGTAGGTTTAAGAAAATTCAATATTAAAAACTATCTACGGTTGTAAATCTTTCTAATATCTTTTAAAAGATGAAGTGGTTATTTCATGTTTGTGTAATAAATCGGTTTACTAACTTGGAACACTAAATTATGCGAAAGCCTCTGTCGATGGTCAGACGCAAATACCTAGTATAACCCAATTGAACCATATGTCTATGTCAACCAAATTACCTGGATTCATTATGTTTAAGTTCCAATTATGGCTACCCCCACCCGACATGTATATGTCTATCCTGTAAGGAAATCTATTAAAGGGTTATCTATCCTCAAGGAAGATCGTGGGCTATTAAGTCTAAGGCTGAAACCTAAAATTCCTTTGTCAAGTTTATTTTAGATTTACCAGATCAATCTTATTAGTGGCCAATTAACAAGACACATTAAGCTTAAGACTTAATAAGTAAACCTTTAAATTACCCAAACTATAAAATAACCCCTTATAAACCGGTGATATTAGAATTCATCACTACCCCAGATAACTGGCTTAGTTACGACACATATTTACGGGTAGTAAAAACTTAAATAAAATAAAAGATATAAAGTAAAATACTGAAAATTAAATGCTGAAAGTAAATTACTGAAAAGTAAATGCTGAAAGTAAATTGCTGAAAAGTAAATAAAGTAAAAGTACAATAAAAGAAAATGTTGAGGTAAAAGGATCGACTTTTATTACTTCTATTTTAGATATCTCCCTTAATATAATATATTAACTTTGCATGATAATTACCAACCAGCCATATAGGCGTTATCCAGATTAAGTCAAATTAATAATTAATTACCAACCGACCAATCAGGCGGTATCCAGTTTAGTCAAGTTTCAACCAATTTAAATAATTACCAACCGACCAATATGGCGGTATCCTCGTTAAGTCAGGTCTTAACTAGTTTATATATTATAATTAATGGAGATTAATCTAAATATTAGTAATAAAAGTTTTACCTTTTATCCCAGCAAAGGGGAGTTACCTCCTCATTACTGAAAAGTAAAAACTGAAAATTAAAGAAAGAAAAGTATTGTGGGTAAAAGTAAATTACGGAAAGTAAAAACTGAAAAGTAAAGAAAAGAAAGTGCGAAAGTGGAAATTAATTACTGAAAGCTGTAAATAAACAAACAAGATACAATCTTCTTAGTATTCTTAAGGAATTCTTTAGAAGAAAGTATAAATTTACAAATGAAATGGCTTGTTATTTATAGGCAAAATTTTGCCTCCATCAAATCATCCACCAAATACATTATTAATTGCTCCACTAATTGCTTATCATGTTTGGTGGTAATTTGATCATTTTTATTATTTATTTATTAATTTATTTTTTTTGCTTTGAAAATGACTTTAATAATTACACACAACACACTTCTGGATGGTTCATCAATTTCTGGCATGAAATCTTCAGAATTCGAAATTATTTTGTTTTTTAAAGTTGTAGATCTTTGAGTCTTCTTTAATCTGGAACTTGAATCAGCTCAATCTGATATCGGAGTAAAGTGTTATGCCCAACATACGACAGATGCACAAAATTAGAATTTCCAAAACTGCACTTCGTTAAAACGCCCTTTCAAGTTTCCAATCTCCAAAATTAATATGTCAAGTCCAATGTTTGCCCTTATTTGACCCACATTTCGTCCTAAATGATTTCATTGTGTCCCAATATTTTTTTATCTGCAAAATAAACTAAAATACATCAAAACGTTCTCCCGAGAAACTAAACAAAATTTTAAGTAAAAGGGGCGGTAAATATTGATATATTTTCCGCTCATCAGGAGGGCGAGTCGGTACTCCCTTCCTCAAATCTTCCTCCGTTGTTTGTAGCATCTTATGCAACTCTTGGTAAGAACAACTAATCCCATTCATGTTGAAATACATCACAAATTGGCGATAGGTTGCCGGTAGAGATCCAAGGATGACACTTTGTCCTAAAGTGTCATTAAGAGGGAAGTTGTAGCGCCACAACTGTTCGATCAAATCGGTCAGATGAAGCACATGATTGCTCACAGCCTGTCTCTCTTCCAATCTGGCATGAAACAGTTCCATAGCAATCTTATGAACCGAGACTTGTTCTTGGTTCACAAAGGAGTCTCTTAACCGCGTCATCATAGTATATGCGTCGGGCAATCCGAAATATTGCCTCTTGAGATCCGATCCCAAGGAACTGAGAATATATGATTTGACACGTCTGTTATCATCTCTCCATTTTCGGAGAGTCTCATGTTTCTCTGGTGTCGCATCATCAGGTATGGCCAATGGCAAAGGACCTTCCAACACATATTCTATTTGTTCGGACCAAAGAATAATTCTTAGATCCAGATCCCAATCTATGAATTTTTTGGCGCCCTTAAGCTTGTTCGTATCTAGCATACGGGCAAAAGGATTAGGAGCAGGTGCCGCCATCGCAAATCTATCATATAGATAGCGAAAAAATGGTTAGCATAAATAATAGTTTCATAATAATATAAATCAAACAAAGCGTAAATAGATCATGGATTTTTAATCTAAAAATGCCCATCCCACTATAACATGCAATACTGTAATCCCCAAACAGAATGCAATCAAACAATTAATCAAATTAAATTTAATAGCGAAAGGTGGATCCCATGAATATATTTTATCCCACAGCTTTTGAACGTTCTCGCCTACATATATTCATTAGGTAGACAACACATTGTTAATCACTCAATAGTGACTCCTAGGTTCCGGTCCGGGCCGTTTCACGTTGTGACAGCTTTGGCACATTCATAAGGAGGCGTACCAAGGTTAAACTTGTCAATGAAAAATTCAAGATACTTGCGTAGTCCTCACAGCTTTGGCTCGTTCATGATTTCCGCTTTCGCTTGAATTTATCTAGTATCATATATACATTCGGTATGGATAAATTTCTATCAACTACACCCTCACAGCTTTGGCACGTTCTCAGATGCAGCCATAGAACATATATCCATAAACCGTATTGACAAGTTGGACCAAGAAATATGTATCCAATGCATATTACTAACAAAACCTTATTAAATAGGGATTTTCCGCAAAGATAAATCATATTTAATTTAATCAAATTAAATAAATACTAGCATGTATCATGTAAGAACATAATTAAAATAATGAATTTAAAGGCTTATTTATATTATGTGTCGAGGTTCAGACACGCTATGATATCATTTTCTTGGGGTTTTGGGCGGTAATTCGGGTAAACGCAGCGGATTGCGGAAAATCAAAATTTTCTGATTTCAATTATTTTTCTCGGGCAATTAAAATAAACTAATTTATTTCAATTCCTCAATATTTAATAACTGGAATTTTACCCAAAAAAATCTGATTTTTCTAAAATTACCCTTTTACCCCAAAACTTTGAATTTTAATCATTTTAGTCCAAAATTGTCCAAAATAATTCTAATTGATTCTAAATCAATTCCAAAATGATTTATTTATGTCTAATACATTAAAATTCAGATTTTCAATTTGAGAAAAAAATTTTCCTAAATTACCGAATGGTCCCCCAATTTTCCAGAATTTGTAATTTGGTCCTTTATGTTCAAAACATGCCCAAATCAATTCCAAAAATTCCCAAATTTTATATACATAATATATACTTCTAAACTCATCACATATATGAAAATCCCCAATTTTGGTGATGGTTGGAAACCCTAATTTAATAATTTCACAAATTAAATAAATTATCACCAAATTAATCCAATTCAATGTTTTAATTCAATTTTTCTAACACCAATTGAGTCTCACCAACATGAAATATACCAAGAACAATTCTAGGTCTAACATGAGTGGCTACTAAACTCTAGAATGGCAACAATCCATCAATATGGCTAAAGAAAGCTTAATAAACTATTTACAAGCATTCTAAAATCATATACATGCTTTCATCTTCATTCAAGTAACCAAATCATCAAATCTCAACCATCAAAGAGTAGAGAACAAACTAAGCTAATCATATTAAAGCCTAATATGGTAGAAACATTTTTCATAAAAGAAAAGGTGAAGAGAAGCTTACTAAAATGCTAGATTTTCCATGTTTCTTCTTCTTCTCTTCTTTTCTCTTCCTCTTTCTTTTGGTATTTGATTTTATGGTTCATAAGAATTGAAAAAACAAAACAAAAAATGCTTATATTTTTCCCTCAAAACACCGAAATTTTGGGGAATTATATTAGCCATACAATTTTTTATTTTGTTTAATAATTGATAAATGATTTAATTAATTTATGTGCTCATAAAACACTAATCTAGTCAATACTTATCCATAACCAACTAATTAAATCATTCCAAGTGTCACCAATCAAAATTGGCCACTTAACACCAATTAAAAGATGCCATTTGTCTTATCTAGATAAGAAATAAAGATATTAACTATTTAATTAATTTAATCATTCAAAAATTAAATAAATAAATAATTAAATACAAATATCTTACAAAAAATATATATGTAGGCGCTGTTTTTCACCCGAGGCCTACAATCGAGATTTCGTGAGAGATGGCACTGGCGATCCTGCAAAATAAAGAAAGTAGAGTGAACGGAGAAGGTTTACCCACCGGTGTGGTGGATGCCGTAAGCACTCCGACGCCCAAGTCAGTAAATGAACAAAGGAAGTAGTAGATGGGAGGTCAAGGTTAGATGCTACCTTGAACTCCGTAGGATGCCGTGAGGGAGGTAGGTAGCAGGAGTGGTGAACTCGAGGATGTCTCAAAGCTATGAGTAGGAGAGCTAGAAGTTGAATGTCCCCTCCTCCTGGAGCCTCGTTTCCTATATATACATGCTTTAGTAACGTGTGTCTTTATTGTCCTTTGATTGCTCGTCCGTTGGATCATGATAACGGTCGACTTCGTGAGGTGAAATCACTGTGTTTTGCCCATTGTAGGCTGAAACAGATGAGTTATAAATGGTGTTTATGAGCCTGGACATTATGCCAACTGGCGTGGGGTGAGTCCTGATTATGGTTTGGGCACGTGGTATTTCACCGGGCCTGGGCTTGTGAATCTCTGGGCCTCTATACGCTTCGGACCTTGGGACATCCTTTTGAGGTAGAAGCTTGGGTCTGGGTCTTATTTTGGGGAGTCTGGGGTGCGTTCAGTATTAGACCTGAAGGAAAATGATGAAATTACCCCTGAACCAAATTTGGCCCGTACAGTTTGTCCCATACTCTCTAAGTCAAGGAGTCCTTGTCTTGGAGAGTACTTGACGCGTGTGTCGCCTGGGAGGAGGCTATATTATGTAGGTGTACTCGAGCGTTGATGCTGCCTATTGATTGAACCAAACGAATGTCAAGTTATCAACTTGATTCTACCAAAGCCATTGGGGAAGTACCCAGTCGTCTGAGCCAAATGATGTGGGATAATGAACTTGACTCTTCTAGAGCCATTGAGGAAGTACCCAATCGATTGGACCAGATTAAGGTCAGGATATTAGTCATACGACATGTGCATTCCACGTCTACTACTTGACTCGACATGACTCCATGGGGGATGTCCATGGTCGACTGAACCAGATGAAGTTTAAGGTATAAGTCATACTACATGTGTAGTCCATGTCTACAACTTGACTGGACATGAGTCCATAGGGATGTCCCCGATCGACTGAACCAGATGAAGGTTCAAGATATATAAGTCATACGTTATGTGTAGTCCTTGCCTACTTCTTGACTCGACATGAGTCGATAGGGGATGTCCCCGATCGACTGAACCAGATGAAAATTCAGGATATAAGTCATAGGACATGTGTAGTCTATGTCTAATACTTGACTCGACATGAGTCCATGAGGGATGTCCCCGGTCGACTGAACCAGATGAAGGTTAAGGTATAAGTCATACGACATATGTAGTCCATGTCTACAACTTGACTCGACATGATTCCATGGGGGATGTCCCCGGTCGACGGAACCACATGAAGGTTCAGGATATAAGTCATACGACATGTGTAGTCCATGTCTACAAATTGACTCGAAATGAGTCCATGGGGGATGTCCCTGGTCGACTGAACTAGATGAAGGTTCAGGATATAATTCATACGAAATGTGTAGTCCATGAGTCCATGGGGGATGTCCCCGGTCGACTAAACCAGATGAAAGTTCAGGATATAAGTCATACGACATGTGTAGTCCATGTCTACTACTTGACTCGACATGAGTCCATGGGGGATGTCCCCGGTCGATTGAACCAGATGAAGGTTAAGGTATAAGTCATACGACATGTGTAGTCCATGTCTACTACTTGACTCGACATGAGTCCATGAGGGATGTCCCCGGTCGACTGAACCAGATGAAGGTTCATGATATATTTCAAATGACATAGTCGTATGGACTGCAGGAAGTCCAAGGAGGTCATCACTTACTAGACTAGACCTGAAGAAGGTCCATCATGCTACAATGGAATGAACTTGATGAAAATCACCAAGGTCATCACTCTTCTACGATACTACTGTCGAATGGACTTGAAAAATGGGCTTGACAAAAGTCCATGGTCATCATTCATGTCTCTACTAGTCCTAAGAAAGGTCAAAGAGGGTTTCGTTCCTCATATTTCGATATTTACCAAATATCAATGACGGTGTTTTTTCCTCCCACTACAAATATTTTCTCTACAAGACCTAACGAAGGTCAGTAAGGGTCTATGGTCGATTGGACCTCACGGAGGTCCAATATAATTTTCATTCTACCTAACCTGATGAAGGTTGATCGATTGAATCTGATGGGGGTTCTAATGACTTTCATTCTAGGCATGGTAAAAAATTCCCTATGTAGTTTAGAGTTGGTAACATAACACGAAGATGATGACTAACCTTTCATGTGATTCGGAGATGAAATTCTATCAGCGTCGTCTCGAGTGGATGACTATCCTTCAATGTCTTCTCAGTGTTCATGCAATGTCATATTAGATCATCTTTCCAGTGACTGGGCAGTGTGCTTCTTTTTCAGCATGGGGTGGTAAGTTTCACTTCATCTTCATTTTGCTTGTGAGGATCTTTTTGTCGAGTGGATTTTTCTTCAACAGCCACGTGAAGCGACAATGAGTACTTTGAGTTCCTTCTAGAAGCCTCAGCCTTGCATCTCTTGAGCGCATTCGTGCTCCTACATGACAACCAATAAGACTTACGGCTAACGCAAGCCAGACCCTCATGAGCCCATGAAATGAGTCTCAATAAATTTCCGAAATGAAAAAACCCATCGAATGAGCCCATCCACGAGAAGAATTCAAGCCCATTCCCAAATCATGCAAATAATAGGCCCACATCGGTGATTGCAAGCTTCGGCTGATAGAGTGATTTTGAGGTCCCAGCCCTTACAAAAATGGTCAGCCTAACGACTTGCATGTCCAACCCAAAATCCGTACCTAACAGCCTAAATGAACATTCCCACGGCAAGCCATGTGTATGAGGAGCTCATCATTAATTTTCCTCACGTGTGAAACTTGGGCTCAAGAAAACATCCACACATGCAATGCATCCCAGGCATAGATTGACCCTCCATACGCCGAATATATTCGCAAGCCAGCCTGCTAACTCGGCCCAACACAGAATAAAGTTACTAAACTAAACTGTAAAGCCCGGTCCAAAGACAATCGACCATACAAGAAGAAGCCCTTCAATTGCCAAAAGCCAATTCCAACAATTATCCCACATCGATTGTTTGTAAGAGAAGCATCATGAAGCTGAATGAGGCAAGCCAAATTGTCGTGACCAGCCCTGAGCATACGTCTGACCATAGCCAAATCCTCATCTCCAGGGCTCAGACCTAACCTAGAGTAAAAAATCAAGAAAATATCTCATGGACGTGATTCTGCTTCTGGTTATCAAAATCCAAGGTATAAATCTTTGATGGGATGAGGTCCCAAATCCATTTTTGGATGGCCTGGTGGGCTCGAATACAAGGCCAGTTGCAAGAAATACTTTCGATTCAACAATTTCAAATGTAAATAATGTTTGCATATTCTAGAAATCAGAACTACCATACGAATTCTCAATACATGGGTTCGCACCATCCTAGACCGATGTCTGACATGGGTATGGTTTCATGAATATGAATAGGTTGTACCCTAACAAGTTATATGGTCAGCATGGTAATACATTTAGATCTGGAATGAGCTGTGGCTCTAATGGATATGATTTACAAACAAATGGTCGTGGATGATTTTCTGTCGATGGGAAATATAAATCCAGGGGACCAAATGGGCATGTGAAACTTAGCCTGCCACTTTCACGCATAGACCCAATTGAAGCCTGCCAATTGCTTGATAGAATGCCACACAAGGTATTTTTTTTATTCTTAAGCCTGCTTGCAACAGATGTTTCAATCTTCAATATTGAGGGCCCAACCGAAAAAATGATCCAAGAGAACCCACTGAAGCAAAGAACAAAAACACTCAGTTCCAAGAGAATTGCAAGCTGCCCAATATTCAAGATAGCCTCCATCCAGCTTCAAATGTTTGTTTAAGAAAAAGTTCACTCGACATAAAAAGGGGCCAAAATAACATTGACCACACGACCATTTCAGAGGGAGCAAATAAACAGGCAGAGTGAAAATAAAATCCCATCACTTGACACAAAAATTGTCGTCCACTCTTCCAGCCTAATATCCCTCACACGTAACTGTTGGACAATTATGACATATAACGTCACTATTTGTACAGATCATGGGGTTGTTGTACAAATTAACTATGTGACAAACGAGATTGCACTCTTATTATTTGTGATTAGATCACCTAGATGTATAAATGATAGGAGGTTCCTATGATTTGTTCCTGGACGGAGAATGATATGAGACAGTATCGGTCCACGAAGGTTAAATCATTAAATATCCCTAGTCAGAGTTTTATCGAGATTGGACATCGATAAATATGTAAAAGACTAGTATTACACTTGTGCGCGTTTGTGAGGGCACAACGGCATAGTTCTCATATATTTTGGTATATGATACTCATGCAAGTGTAATAGGAGGTTGTGTTTTACCGATGGTACGGGAAACAGCTTCGCTCTGGATAAGACCCCATCGAAATTCCATTGGTAGTATGACTATGTGTCTATGGAAGTCCGAAATCAGGGTAGGTTTATTTGGTCTTAACCTGAGACTTGCACCGCTAATACTTGCGACAATCAATATACTTTGGTTGAGGTCGTCCAGGGCTTTAACAGGTTCTGTGTACGCCAATACTGGGATACGGTACTAGTACTCTTAAGTATTATAGTCATCAGGATAAAATAACAAGGTCATGTTTATCCGATTATAGAGACTATTTACCAGACATCCGACATGTGCTTCGTACGGGGCAGACACAATTCCAGCCCCAGGCCTAGCACGTGATCATCAGATACTGGACAGAAATACGCAATACTACGTATACTACGCCTGATACAGATCTTTTATTCCTGTAAGGATGTTTCCGGAGAATTGGGTAGGCATGGCGCTTTACTAGAGGCCAACCTTGTCATGTAAATCGGTAAAACGTAGTACGAGGTACTTACATGTTCGGATAGTCCGACGACCGAATTTACTACCAACTATTCAGGGATCTCAAGGGTCGCTTTCCAAAGATTCACCGATGACGTATAACTCGCACTCTAAATTAATCTGGAATTAATTAGAAGAGAGAAAAAATTAATCTGGGATTAATAGCGGAGATATTTTATCTGGGATAAAATATCATTAAAGAGAGATAACGATTAATTTGGAATTAATCGATAAATTAATATATTTGATATATTAAACGAAATTGGATTTCGACACGGAATTAAAATTAGATTTTAATTCGGGCGAACGAATTAATTTATAATTATTTCGTTAGCTACGTGAATAGTGATTTCGCTTGGCGTAATCATTTAATTACGACGCAATGGAAAATTAGTTAATTTAGAATTAAAGAACCCGAGCCCGAGATTATTTGCGAGCGCATTCGCATTTCGAATTCGAGTGCGGCACGCAAGTCAAATCAAGCGTCAAATCGCTAGTCGCATCTAGCGTCACATCAAGCGTCAAATCATGTCACTTTGAGTGATGTGACACTTGATTGATTGATGTGATTGATTGATTGATTTATGGTAGTTGTTGGAGTTGTTGGTTGGCTTTATTGTTTGACTTTTGTAAAGCCAATTTTGTTGTAAATCATTTTAATATTTTTGGAAAATATATAAATGGATTTTAAACACAAAATACCAATTAATTCAACATATTTCTCTCTTCCTCTTTCTCCCTCTTCTCACGCCCAAACCAGTGGCCTTTTGCTTCTGTTTTGCCGAGCAGTGAGGGAAGCTTGTAGTGGGATTTTGTGGCAAAATCTCAAGTGCTAGCACACTTACGAGACATGCGAAGGTGATATGGAAGTCCACCCATGATCCGGGAACCATTCGACGAAGGACCAAAATCAAAGCCAAAACAGTGAGCTTGGACTGCACACTACCGAATGCACTAGGAGCAGATTTTTGAATTTTGTAGCTTGCCACGTCGCTCAACCGATCGATGTGAGTATTCCTCAACTTCTTTGATTTTTATTCACACATGATTCATGCTTATAATTGATCTTGGGACCTTAATAGAAACCAACAATGGCATCTAGAGCAAGGTTTGAGCATGAATTAATTTAGGGCTTAAAATTTGGGTAAAAATGATTTGAGCATATTTGGATGAAATTGGATGAATTAGTATGCTTAGATATGTTTTAATTTGAGATTGATTGGATCAATTTGAATAAAAATTGTTTGGAACAAATTTGCCCAATTTTGGATGTGTTGGCCGAATGGTGACGTAGCCCTAATGTCTTGGAATTTTGTTTCGTTGATCATTGGATGAGTTGGAAACAATCGGGAAATGTTGATTGCGGATTTAATTTGATTGAAATCGAATCGATTTTGAAAATCCCTATATTGTCGAGACTTTGAGCATGATTTAGGTTTGATTTTAGTCAAATGTGTTAGACACTAATTGATGTAATTAATGTTTTAGAAATGTTAATTGGGTAATTGGTTGTGTATTGCACTTTATGTAATTAAATTATGAAATTGGGTTTTTGTGATTTAATTATAATTGGGCCTTAAAATTGGATTTGGGCCTTTAATGTTGTAATTGGGCTTGTTGGGCTTTGTTGTACAAAGTTGGGTTAAGGCAAATTGGATTGGATCCAATTGGGCCTAAAACCGCATTGTAACGACCGATAGTTATTACTACTACCTAAAACCGCATTGTAAACCGCATTGGGCATAAATTTTTCATACGAACTCGGAATTTTATAAATTTTATATCGTCGGAAAGCTTAGACCGAGACCTTCGGACCAGAACCAGGTCAAAAACGCAAGTCAAAATCTGGATGAATAGTAAAAGCGGACCGAAATGATAAAATCTCAAATTTCTCCATTTCCCTAGAAGATTCTACACTCTTCTTTATCAATTAAGTCCTCCTATATAAGAGCAACTATTCACCTATACCTAAGAGGGAAAGAAACGAAATTGGAAGAGGGAGGAAGAGAAACCGTGAGAGGGAAAGAAAGAAAAAGAAAAGAAAAAGAAGAAGAGAGAAAGAAGGAAGAAAGAAGAGAAAGGAAAGGGAAAAAAGGAAGTCTAGGCATCCATGGAAGCTTTGTAGGAGGCTTTGGAATCAAGGAAGCAAGGTAAGGATTCATGACCCATTTTCTTAATTGAACCTTTAAGGATTAAACAAATTGTGTAATTTAAGAGCATGAGTATGATAATGATAATGAGTTTCTAAGTAAGATGTTAGGTTCCATTTGTTCAAATTGGGGGGAAAATGGGTTAGGAATTGATTTGATTTGATGATAAATTGATGGTTTAGATGATGAAGAAATGGGTGATGATGTTGGCTAAATTAGTTTGAAATGCTTAAAGAATTATTTAGTAATGTTAGTAAGTGATTTAGTGAATAAAGAAATAAATTGAAGGTTGGATGTGTGTGAAGTTGAGTAAAAGATGATGTTTTGTATGTGGGTTTTTGTATTTGGAAGAGTCAAACAAGGAAGAATAAATGGAGTAGTGAATGAGAACTTGACAGTAAGTTGGTATGCTATACTTTCTGTACAGGCTGTGGTATTTAGGTTATAACATGAGTTTTAGGTATCCGTTTGACAAGCCGTGAAATTCTGAGTAAACTAGAAACATAGGGGATTATCATATTCAAAATTCAGAATTTTTAGACTAAAGAGAGTCGTACCGAATTTTCAAACTTGGCCGCACTGCAGTAAACTACTGGTTCTGTGGTAACAGAACAAGGTGTAAAGAAAACTTTATAATTTTCGTTCTAGAAGTCGAAATCAAGTTCCGTAAAATTCTGGGTACTTTAGACACATAAGGGAGTAACATATCCAAAATTTAGAATTTTTGGACTTAAGACGAGGTCGGAACGAATTTTTGAAGATGGGCGACCTGCTGCCCTAGTGCCCAGTTTTTCTGTTGGACAGCCCTTGAATTTCGGCCTATAGGTTGAGTTTCTGAAGTCCAAATCGAGATCCGTAAAAAATTTCATAAAGTAGACTCATAGAGGAGTATTTTATAAAAAATTCAGCTCCAGAACTGATCCCCTCTATTTATACCGAATTTTCAAAGTCAGGTCACTGTCAGTGACTCTTCTGTTTTGATGTAGGAGTTGTAGACGCGTAAAATGATTTGCGTAACCGCGAAACGAACCTCGTAAAAACTCTGTAGGGTGCTTTAACGTGTTAGAAAGACAGCGGGGGTGATAATTCATGCATTTCACGTTTATTCTTATCTATGGAAATATTCTCGTTGTAGTAGCTAACAAATTTGTTCTTATTCATATATTTAGATCGACCTCAAGATTCTCAGCGGCCTTCCACCCCTGAAGGGACTCATCTTAGCCGTATACAGTGAGTGGACACTTTCTTTTTACTTGCTTTTGTTAAGTCGTATTTTGATAACAGACTTATTTTTATGCCTTAGGGCGTTAGATTTCTTTATCGCTGCTATTATATGATATTTATGTTTTATGACATGTTTAGTAATGCTTTACATAGGAAAGTTTTAAAATTTGATTTTTTTTTTATGTTTTCGGGGCATGAGGTAAAACCTCACCCCAGTATGTAACTAGTACAGTGGAATTGACGGATTCAGACGCATGTGCACATGTGGAGGACTGAGGGGACGCTCTCAGATCCTCGAGCAGGACTAGGGGCTACAGGGTCCCGAAATCCTGATTTCAGATGCCCAGTTGAGTTATGGTCCTGGGCATAGAGTACACCCAGTTGAGTTATGGTCCTGGGTGTAGAGAGACGTCCAGTTGAGTTATGGTCCTGGACGTAGAGCAGATTTCAGTTTTTCAGACTTACAGTACACAGCTTTTCTGATTTTTAAAACCCAGTTTTCAGAAATCAGATTTTAACAGAGAGTTTTCAGATTTCAGATTTTTAGTATAAAGTTTTCAGAGTTCCAGAACCCAGATTTTTAGCAAGTAGTTTTCAGAAACCAGATTTTCAGAAACAGATTTCAAAAGAAATAAAGTTTTTATAAAAGATTTTCTAAAAGTATGATTTTAAAATTAAAGGACTCTTACTTTAGTTTTCGGTTTTAGTCCACTCACTTAGATTGTATAGCAATCTAACCCCCCTCCAGTTTTATTTGTTTTGTAGGGTTTTCCAGGAGGACGAGCTCGGGAGGATGGATACTGATGCAGTCACCAGGGTTAGAGTCCACCAGTTTAGAGTCAGAGTACTATAGTCCAGTTAGAGTTGCATACATGCACTAGTGATGTGATAGTCATTACAAGTAGTCCTTAAAGTGTTGTAAGAGAAGTATTCTAAGTATGCATTAATAAAAGTATTTTACGTTGTTTGAGTTATGGTCTGTATGCATGACATTTATATAGTTCAGAGTACAGTCAGAAAGTCAGAGGCTTATGGGGTTAGCACATCTATCCCCTGCCGGTAGCATCTCTCCCGGATCGGGGATGTTACAAAGATGGTATCAGAGCATGGTCTAGGGAGTCAGTGACTGCAGTGGGCAGTGCTGGGGTCTTGTATACGTAGTATGTCCGGGATACCCGTATATGAGGCACTACCTCTCCAGTATCCGATCCTCGAGAACGTCCTCAAGCTTCCCAGACAGGTTAGTAAATACCTCCAGCTACTCGAATTCCTTTTCCTCCCTCTAGTTAAGGGATTGTTCCATAGTCATCTTAGTTTACTTTTTGAAGTTCTGAATAAGCTAGGACACCAGATTGATAAGTCCCAAAGAAATGTGAGAAAAGATGAGACTAGAAGGAAAGAAAAACTAGAAATTTAAACTAGTTTGAGACAGAGATGTAAAGAGATAGAAGGAAATAGGAAAGCCTAAGGATATCCACTTTGAAAGGTAGATTAGTCTAAAGTCAAGTAGAAATCCATGAGAATGTACAAGGATAAACCTATAAGGATAAAAGAGTTAGAAGTGACAAAAGCAGCAGCATGAAGCGTATGTAGAGTGCCATAGCTGAAATTTACAGCAAGAAAATAGAGTATGGATTTGAATGGCAGAAGTAAGATATAGAGGTAAACATATAGAGAAATAGCAACAGACGAGTAATGAATGAATCTATGGAAGTAGAAATCAAAGACCTGGAGTTAAGCAATAATACCAAGACTAGCAGTAAAGGTAAGTATGGTAAGATAATGATAGAACAGAAGATGATTAGATCGAAGAAAAGATTCTCTCATTAAGTAAGATACCCTCTTCCCCAAGAAGAATTCCTTCGAGATTGATTCAATATCATGTGAACCATCTTGTATGGATAGCAAATCCTACGACTAATCAAGGCCATTATAAGATCAAGAAGCAAGAAAGTTAAGGACGATCGTGTAATTTTCAAATAGATGTTGAATGCTATAGAGGTATAGAGACTTTAGACTTTACAAACTCATATCTATAGTCCAGTAAGATGAGTGGTGACCGAAACAGCAGTTAGTTACCCTAACTAAGGAATTCGATAAGATAAAGTCCGACCTACTCAGATCTTCACTTTTTCAAGATATAAGATAAGGAAGTTACCCGAATGGAACAAGGATGGAGAAATTCCACCAAATATAAAGGAAAGATTTATGAGGTTTAAGTAATTTCTATTAGTATGAGTAAAAGTGATCATAAGAAATGGATGTAAGTCCGTTTTAGGAGATAAAGAGACCTTGAGAGGTAGGTTACCTAGAAGAAGGATCAAGGCAAATTTTAAGAATGAAACAAGAGAACCCTAGAACAGTGCAACGATCAATGTGATTCAGAGTAAGGCTTACCAGACGAGTATGAGTCCAGGAATAGATCAAATGCCATAGAATCTACAGATAGGTATAACTAACAGAGGTCTATTGTAAAGGATAAAGATAGGCTTGTGAAAACGTAAGAAATATAAGAAAGTGCTAAGTGTATTAGTATGGACAGTCGTATAAAGAGAACACATCAAGATTTATAAGAAGAACAATGGGTTGAGATTTAAGAGACAAATAGAGAAATGACTCGTAGTTAGTAAGGAAATAGAAATTGGGGAATGATATAAGAATATTGAAGAATAGCAGGAAATTTAGTATATTTTTCTAAGAAGCGATATAATAAAGAATTGATAATAGTTATGTAACACTAGAGCGTAGTAAAGAAAAGAACTTGTGGAGAGGTGTTGAATGGACCAATGATTTAAAAGAAGATGATCTTGGGGGACGAGGTAAATAAAAGTTTTCAAGGGAACAAAGGAATAAAGAGTCAAGAAACTAAGATTAGGAAGGAACTTTCAAGGAATCAGAGAGAATAGAGGGACAAAGATTATAGAAAATCATTTATGAAGAAAAATAGTGAGGACCTCATAAAAAGTGAAAAAAGTAAGGACTGTAGAAGAAGGCTGGTATATTAGGTTAGAGATTAAGTGAGAATGCTCGCAATAGTCAAATAGAAACAGTTCTCTGAAAAACAAATAAGTAAAAAAATGAGGGATTAGAACGAGAAAGGAACCATCATAGTAAAATAAGTCCCAAAAGAGAATAGCAAAATAATTACAGTAGTATCTAAAGGAAGAGTATAGTATCAGCATAAAATTATGTAACTAGGAAGTAAGTTAGAAAATTCTTTTAGCTGTAAAAACCCAGTGTAAGAAAAGACATCAGGTAGGTATACACAGAAGCTCTAGGTAAAGTCATGTATTATCAAGGTATCGAAAGTTTGAGATTGACTCTCGCCCTTTCAACCCTTAAATGGTACTGAAAGCAAATAGAAATGAAGCCTAACTTGGAGATACTCCAAACAAGAAAGAATAAGAGTAGTGATAAAAGACTGAAACTTATGACCCTTAAGGAGAGTATCAAATCGGAATAACAAAAGAAAGAAAGAAAGATAATCCGAGCAATGGATAAAATGGGAAACCATTAGAGAAGGTAATAAGAGAAGAAAGAAGATCTGACATGTGGTAGGTGCAGATAAAGAATGGAACAGAGAAGTAAATCAACAAAATAGTTGGTACTAGTATGGAAAGCAAGATAGCTAAAAAGTAATAACAAATAGTAGAGAGCATACAAGATAAGTATGTATAGAAGGATAATGTAATATAAAACCAGGACAACAAGATTACCTTAATATGGAAATTGATGAAGGTAATATACTTAGTGGTGATCGCATATAAAGAGACAAATTGATATAAAAGGATAAGTAGAAGAGATTGATAATTGAGACCTATAAGATATAGTCCAAGGATAAAGCGTAGAGCAAGTAAACTCCTAGTAAAATAAAGAAATGATGTTAAGAATACCTAGAAAAGTTAAAGAGGAGATGCGTAAAGTACCCAGCCCTAGCTTAAAGAAACCAAACCACTGCGGGTTTGGGATGGTTTAACCGCGGGTTATGGGTGGTTTGGTAGGTTTATAATATAGCATAAGAATGGCAGAATAAGTTGATACAAAACGGATGTCGAGAAACATAAGGCAGAAGAATTGAAAGAAAAGATCAAAAATGTAATTCATGGGTGACCAAGTAAGACTTTGAGAAGACGAGAAGGAAGTTGTTAAATTATGATAGGATAGAAGTCAAGCAATGGCAGGAATTTATCAGAATAGATCAAAGAAGTCTATACGAGTTAATAAAGGGAAGTAAAGAATAAGGAAATACGGGATAAGGTTAGGAGAAAATAATCAGTGAAATACAACCAAGGTAGGAAATAATTCTAAGGATAAGATCGACACATGGAGTAGGGAAATATTAGGTATTGGTTTTACATATTAGAATCCTCTATGGAAACTAAGAATCAAGCTACTGAGAGTTTAATCATGATAAAGAATAATAAGATTTGAGTAAGAGTCTAATAGGAAGAAATTTTGGAGATAATGAGAATAAGGTTCTACAAAAGGACGGTAGTCAGAAGTACCCAGTAGAAATACTATCAGAAATAACGACTTAATAAGGGGAAAAATGAAACTCTTGTAGTCAGCAGTGGTTAAATACAAAGAGATGAGTATAGAAGTATCTTTGGAAATTCGTAAAGAAGCAAAACCACGAGTTAGACGCCAAGAGGATTCGAGGACGAATCCTATTTAAGGGAGGGGAGAATTTGTAACGACCGGTAGTTATTACTACTACCTATGACGATATTACTGCATACGAGACAAAGGAGTATAAAAATAAATCATGTTGGAACTCAAATATAATTGTGCAAGGAATTTGGTAACAATCGGGAAATTTTTCGAAGTCCCGAGACGAAACTGTATCGTATGCCATTTTATACTATATATAGTATTTTGAGCATAACTTTTTTATAAGAACTCGGAATTTTATGAATTTTATATCGTCGGAAATCTTAGACCGAGACCTACAACTTTCCCGTTAAACATTTTCTTAAATTCGGAACAGAACCAGGTCAAAAACGTAAGTCAAAATCTGGATGAATAGTAAAAGCGGACCGAAATGATAAAATCTCAAATTTCTCCATTTCCCTAGAAGATTCTACACTCTTCTTTATCAATTAAGTCCTCCTATATAAGAGCAACTATTCACCTATACCTAAGAGGGAAAGAAACGAAATTGGAAGAGGGGAGAGGAAGAGAAACCGTGAGAGGGAAAGAAAGAAATAAGAAAGGAAGAAGAAAGAAGAAGAAAGAGAGAAAGAAGGAAGAAAGAAGAGAAAGGAAAGGGAAGAAAAGGAAGTCTAGGCATCCATGGAAGCTTTGTAGGAGGCTTTGGAATCAAGGAAGCAAGGTAAGGATTCATGACCCATTTTCTTTAATTGAACCTTTAAGGATTTAAACAAATTGTGTAATATTAAGAACATGAGTATGATAATGATAATGAGTTTCTAAGTAAGATGTTAGGTTCCATTTTTTCTAATTGGGGGAAAATGGGTTAGGAATTGATTTGATTTGATGATAAATTGATGGTTTAGATGATGAAGAAATGGGTGATGATGTTGGTAAATTAGTTTGAAATGCTTAAAGAATTATTTAGTAATGTTAAAGTGATTTAGTGTATAAAGAAATAAATTGAAGGTTGGATGTGTGTGAAGTTGAGTAAAAGATGTTTTGTATGTTGGTTTTTGTATTTGGAAGAGTCAAACAAGGAAGAATAAATAGAGTAGTGAATGAGAACTTGACAGCAAGTTGGTATGCTATACTTTCTGGACAGGCTGTGGTATTTAGGTTATAACATGAGTTTTAGGTATCCCTTTGCCAAGCCGTGAAATTCTGAGTAAACTAGAGACATAGGGGAATATCATATTCAAAATTCAGAATTTTTAGACTTAAGAGAGAGTCGTACCGAATTTTCAAACTTGGCCGCACTGCAGTAAACTACTGGTTCTGTGGTAACAGAACAAGGTGTAAATAAAACTTTATAATTTTCGTTCTAGAAGTCGAAATCAAGTTCCGTAAAATTCTGGGTACTTTAGACGCATAAGGGAGTAACATATCCAAAATTTAGAATTTTTTGGACTTAAGACGAGGTCGGAACGAATTTTTGAAGATGGGTGACCTGCTGCCCTAGTGCCCAGTTTTTCTGTTGGACAGCCCTTGCATTTCGGCCTATAGGTTGAGTTTCTGAAGTCCAAATCGAGATCCGTAAAAAATGTCATAAAGTAGACTCATAGAGGAGTATTTTATAAAAAATTCAGCTCTAGAACTGATCCCCTCTATTTATACCGAATTTTCAAAATCAGGTCACTGTCAGTGACTCTTCTGTTTTGATGTAGGAGTTGTAGACGCGTAAAATGATTTGCGTAACCGCGAAACGAACCTCGTAAAGACTCTGTAGGGTGCTTTAACGTGTTAGAAAGACAGCGGGGGTGATAATTCATGCATTTCACGTTTAGTCTTATCTATGGAAATATTCTCGTTGTAGTAGCTAACGAATTTGTTCTTATTCATATATTTAGATCGACCTCAAGATTCTCAGCGGTCTTCCACCCTGTGAAGGGACTCATCTTAGCCGTATACAGTGAGTGGACACTTTCTTTTTACTTGCTTTTGTTAAGTTGTATTTTGATAATAGACTTATTTTTATGCCTTAGGGCGTTAGATTTCTTTATCGCTGCTATTATATGATATTTATGTTTTATGACATGTTTAGTAATGCTTTACATAGGAAAGTTTTAAAATTTGATTTTTTTTTTATGTTTTCGGGGCATGAGGTAAAACCTCACCCCAGTATGTGCACATGTGGAGGACTGAGGGGACGCTCTCAGATCCTCGAGCAGGACTAGGGGCTACAAGGTCCCGAAATCCTGATTTCAGATGCCCAGTTGAGTTATGGTCCTGGGCATAGAGTACACCCAGTTGAGTTACAGTCCTGGGTGTAGAGAGACGTCCAGTTGAGTTATGGTCCTGGACGTAGAGCAGATTTCAGTTTTTCAGACTTATAGTACACAGCTTTTATGATTTTTAAAACCCAGTTTTCAGAAATCAGATTTTAACAGAGAGTTTTCAGATTTCATATTTTTAGTATAAAGTTTTCGGAGTTCCAGAACCCAGATTTTTAGCAAGTAGTTTTCATAAACCAGATTTTCAGAAACAGATTTCAAAAGAAATAAAGTTTTTATAAAAGATATTTCTAAAAGTATGATTTTAAAGTTAAAGGACTCTTACTTTAGTTTTCGGTTTTAGTGCACTCACTTAGATTGTATAGCAATCTAACCCCCCCTCCAGTTTTATTTGTTTTGTAGGGTTTTCCAGGAGGACGAGCTCGGGAGGATGGATACTGATGCAGTCACCAGGATTAGAGTCCACCAGTTTAGAGTCAGAGTACTATAGTCCAGTTAGAGTTGCATACATGAACTAGTGATGTGATAGTCATTACAAGTAGTCCTTAAAGTGTTGTAAGAGAAGTATTCTAAGTATGCATTAATAAAAGTATTTTACTTTGTTTGAGTTATGGTCTGTATGCATGACATTTATATAGTTCAGAGTACAGTCAGAAAGTCAGAGGCTTATGGGGTTAGCACATCTATCCCCTGCCGGTAGCATCTCCCGGATCGGGGATGTTACACGCATCCATAAAGCCCAAATGCGACTTAATGGACCTTTAAAGTTTAATTGGTCCTAATGGGCCAAGATTGATTTTTGGGATTATTGGGTAACTCCCGGATTGGATTTTGGTTATTCGGTTTGACCCGAGTTGACCAAAAGTCCACGCCTTAAGAAATTAATTAAAGGCCCATTGGATTTTAATTAAATTGACGTTAGACGTTAATCGGGCTTTGAGACCCGTAGCGATTAAATTTAGAATTTAAGTCGTAAAAGTTCATTATTAAAGTGTAGTATTTAATTTGGAATTAAATAAGCGAATTAGAATTAAATACATGTTGAATTGGATTTAATTATGTAGTTTAATTTAATTCGAGAATTCATACTTTGAGTACTTATTCGCAAAAACAAGTTTGACTCGAACAAAATCAAATCGTTGTTTGAACATTGGATGATCACTAATTATCAGATTAATTAATTTGATTAGATTGATTGATAACATGCTTGTGTGAATACATGGTTGTGATGCATGAATAATGTATATCAGATGGATATTAGATGGGTGGGACAATTTCAGAAATTGTAATAAATTTGATTTATTAATTGGACTTACGTGTCCAGCCTTATTACCTCTCATTTCTTTGTATTCTCTTCTCACCTATTCCCCTCAATGTAAATGAGGTTTCGTTAGAAGTGTAGTGTAACGGGTAGAAGTAATATTTGTGCTAGCGGGAGAGAGAAATGGAGAGATTTGATCTAGGATCATTGTGTAAAGTATCCATCCGCATATCATTATTATTTATTTTCATATGCGATTTATTATGTATTTAGAATGCATGTTTAAGGGTGTATGATGATGAGACCTTAACAAAGATAATAAATTGGTTGCCAATTTGCACTCGAAAAACCCTCGCAAAATATTAAGCGTTTTTCCTTCCATTGAGTGATTCTTACTCAAGATCTAAGACGGTATTGGTTTGTTGGCCAAAGTCAAGGCCTTTGTCTGTCGAAGATGTGTTTGAATCACGAAGGCTTTGTTCCATATCAGTGTCTTGTCCAAGCTGTGGTTTGTTGGCCAAAGTCAAGACCACTTCTTGTCCATCGACATTGATTACGAAGCTTTCCATGGTTAATGGGTCGCGCTTAACTGGGATCGCTAAGTTTGTTGTGCCAAAGCCAAGACTTAGTTGATTCAGAGGAAAAAGGTTAGGTAATACATTGGATGTATTGGCATATATAAGATATATGTTTCGGACTTGGATGTCCCTCTACCGGATCTAGGAATTGGATTGGATCCAATTGATCTTAGAGATCTACCTAGTTAATTATCATACAATTTTTTGGCCAAAGTCAAGATTGTGTGATATTTAACGGGATCCTAGCCCACTAGGAAACACGATTTCCCGAGTACTCGACAGAGGGTTATAGGCTCGCCGAAAAATAGTGGGAGGCAAGAATTGAATTTGCAATACTCGTTCAATTACTCGCCATACGCGCTCAAACAAATATCAATTCGTCAAAGAAATTAAATGTTAGTTGGACTAATATTTAAATTGTTGTTTTTTAATAAATAGTTGGACTATATATTCAAACTATTCATTTATAGTTGATTTTATAATTAGATTATAGTAATCAATATAATTAATTTTAATTTATTAAAATTATAGTTGATTAAATAGTTCGACTATTGTAATCATTATAATAAATAGTACCAAAATCGTTAATTAAATAGTTAGACTATTAGAATCAAGATAAAAATGAAAGATTGACATTTAAAACATAATCCTAGGGAAAATGCGTTTAAATTGTTTAATTTTCAAATTGGGAATAAATTTCAGGATGATCCTGGAAAATAATAAGTTACTTTATTTGATAAAATAACATATTAAGCCTAAAGCCCGGAGTTAAGCAAATAGTAGAGCTTGATCTTTGGAAGATCATGTAATGATAACTTAAGTGCTTAATCTATAAAGCTTGCCCCAGTAGACTCCTTAATTTCTGAATCAGAACTAAGGATTAGATCCTTAAAGTATGATAAAGAAATTGAAGGATCTTCATAAATCTATATTTAGATTTTAGAAGTACTAAATTGCAATAAATAACTATTGGAGAGTTAATGACTATTCTCAAGGAGATAAAGTCAAAGTTTGCAATTAGGCAAATAGCGCAAGGCGCACTTTACTTTGATATTCTAGAAACCCGAGGCTTGGCCAAAGGCTACTGGAGTGTTGAAACGGCAAAGGCAAAATCATTATGATCTTCTGGGAAGATAAAGGACGTATCCCAAAATGTTTACCGAAATTGTGGCAAACGGGATCGCTGAAGCGTGACTACCGTTTGGACAAAGCAGACATGAAGGAATTGAAGACGAGCAAGGCTTTGACTTCAAATATGTTTGTCAACATTATGTTCACTACTAGTATTAAAATTGGATTTTGAATACTTAGTGTGATACATGAATATATATTGATGTTCAGAATATGTTTTGAACATGATACTGACTTCAACTGAGATTTCATCTGAGATTTCATCTGAGATTTGGAAACAGGACGAAATTCGATGTTTTAACCGTAGATACCTAAGTTTATGAACTACCCTTGGGTGTGTACCTAAGTTAGGAAACTGTTATAATGTAACTAGTTTGACTAGATACATTATCTTTTTATCATTGTTTAACCCGCTGCGGGAGAACCTTTATATTCTGGAACACTAAAGTGTTTCATTATATAAAGATGATATTGAGATATACACATTATATGTGAATAACATAATTTATATTTTGAATATAAATAAATCTCAAATATATATTATGACAAATAAATAGCTCAACTGATTTGATCAGATGAAACTTAATTGTGGCATTGATGTCTGGGACACAATTAAACAAGAATCGTATATCCACACTTTCGAAGAGTGGGTACTAGGACTAATTTGATTCCAATCAAATAAAGTCTACGAATCTAGTTTATTGGCAAAGTGCCTAAAACACTATTTACTTGGTAAAAGTGAAAATGCCACTAATCTGTTAGCCCTAGTTCATAGTGAAGCAAGTGGGCCCATGTCTAGCTAGGCTAGATGTGGATATGAATATTTCGTGACCTTTACGGATGTGGCATCGCGTTATGGTTATGTGTTTCTTTTGAAGAACACAAATCGGAAACTTTTAGAGTTTTCGACACGAAATAGACAAACAGATCAGCTAAAGTATTAAACCGCCATGGTAAGACCGTAATGGAAAATACTTAAGCAATAAGTTTCTGACATACTTGAAAGAGTATAGTATTCTTTCAAATGAGGACTCCTCCCGGAACACGTCAATCTGACGGTGTGTCCGAATAGAGTAACCAAATTTTGTTGGACATGATAAGGTTAATCATGAGTCGCTCTGAGCTACAATTTCCTTCAACGAATAAGCTTTAAACAGTGCAAGAACTTATTTAGAATAAGGTTCCATTAATAATCTGTTAGACAAATTTCATATTAGATATGAACGGGAAAGAAACCGGGTTTCACATTCCTGATTATTTGGGTATGCTAGGCATATGTTTGGATGATACCAAACTAGAACCCAAATTGGATAAGTGCCAATTATAGGTTATCCTAGGGATACCATAAGTATTTTACTTATACAAATCACGAGAGAACAATTAGATTGTTGCTCACCATGCGGTTTTCCTAAGAGGAATACCGATATGCAGTGGTAAGTGGGAGGATAGTAAGACTCGATGAAAATTGGAGTAATACTGTTCAAGGCACCGAGTCCTAATGGAACACAAATAGTTCATCAAGGATGAAACTATTACAATAATCTTCGAATACACAAGAACCGCGTAGGTCGGAGAGAGTCAGAAAACAACCAGGGGTATGGGTTTCTGATCTCACCTCATAAAGATGTCTATCTTATTGAGGAATACTAACTGGCTACGTATGAGGAAGTGATACAAGGTATCGACTCCCTATTATGAAAAAGTGTCATAAATCCGAATTGGATTCCATGTATATCAACAAGTTTGGATACTAGTTGATGTACCGCAAGGCATTGTGCCTATTGGTACTAAACGTCTTCAAGGAAGACATACATGGATGGCAACATACCAACATATAAAGCTAGGCTTTTAGCGGAAAGGTATCGTTATCAACATTGTGTTGATTACGATTCAACCTTTTAACTGTTGCCACGGTAAATCCATTTGGATAATGCTTGCTTAAGCTGCATGTTTCATTTATGAAATATGTCAGCTTTACGGGAAAATCGCTTTGCTGAAGAGGAAACCTTTTGGAGGATGTTTATAACATCCTGACGGTTTTGTCGTACCAAAACTAGCAAACAAGGTTTGTGGGTTAATCGATCCATCTTTGGATTGAAGCAAGCATTAGGTTCTTGGAATTATTGTTTTGTTGTAATCATAACTGTTTATGATTTAATTCAAAACGAAATGATTCTTGTGTATATAAGGAGGTTAGTGGGAGCGCACTGACAGTGGCTGTCCTATATAAAATAATGATAATACGTCATTTCTTGGGAATGACATTCCCATAATATAACTATCGGCGAAATCTTGGCTTTCGAGAAAATTATCAGTGGAATTCTTGGGAGAAACAACCTTTATTCAAGGAATAAAGATCTTCTGGGAAAGATTTAAGGTTGTTGAAAACTCTCCGAGAACTAGTACATTGAAAAATGTACGTGACCTGGTGTTTCATACGCTTTGAGCATATGGATTCAAAAACAGGCCAATCCGAATGATAGTCACTGGATTGAAATTAAGAACATCCGTTAGTATCTTAGAGATCTAAGGATGCTGTCTTAATCTATGGAGAAGGAGAACTTGAAGTGACTGGGATCACTGTAGCAAGTTTCCTAACCGATAAAACGACTAAAAGTCACAAACAGTACTATACAGTTTGAATAATGGAACAGTGAGCTGGAAATCTTCCAAGCAAGATACTGTTACCATATAAACAACAAATGCGGGTTAATTGCTGCAGCTGAGGCGGCAATAGAAGCCTTATGGGTCGACAAACAAATCTAATTAGATTAGATATAATTCTGTTAGCAGCTGAGCTAGGCGTAAGCACAGGCTAAAGAATTAATGGTCTCATCAACGATCCAGATACATACTTTGACTATTCATCTGATTCGTTCGGATCATACATCGTGGCGATGTGATGATCGTATAAATCGCATCAGACGATGATCATGCAAATCCGCTGACAAAAGCATTTCTCAGCAATTTGAGCCAACCGTACATAGTTCGTGTGTCAAGCACTCGAGTGACGGGCTATAGGCCAAGTGGGAGATTGTTGGAAAATTATGACCCATAGCGTCACTATTTGTACAGATCATGGTGTTGTTGTATAAATTAACTATGTGACAAAGGAGATTACACTCTTATCATTTGTGATTACATCACCTAGATGTATAAATGATAGGAGGTCCCTATGATTTGTTCCTGGACGGAGATTGATATGAGACAGTATCAGTCCATGAAGGATAAATCATTAAATATCCCTAGTTAGAGTATTATCAAGATTGGACATCGATAAATACGTAAAAGACTAGTATTACACTTGTGCGCGTTTGTGAGGGCACAACGGCATAGTTCTCATATATTTGGGTATATGATACTCATGCAAGTGTAATAGGAGGTTGTGTTTTACCGATGGTACGGGAAACAGCTTCGCTCTGGATAAGACCCCATCGGAATTCCATTGGTAGTATGACTATGTGTCTATGGAAGTCCGAAATCAGGGTAGGTTTATTTGGTCTTAACCTGAGACTTGCACCGCTAATACTTGCGACAATCAATATACTTTGGTTGAGGTCGTCCAGGGCTTTAACAGGTTCTGTGTACGCCAATACTGGGTATATTGAGAATCATAGTGTGTTGGGTGTGAAAGTGTCACTCCAGTCATATGGAAATGATGGTCACGAAGGATACGGTACTAGTACTCTTAAATGCTGCAGCTATCGGGATAAAATGACAAGGTCAGATTTATCCAATTATAGAGACTAGTCACCAGACATCCGACATGTGCTTCGTACGGGGCAGACACAATTCCAGCCCCAGGCCTAGCACGTGATCATCAGATACTGGACAGAAATATGGAATACTACGTATACTACGCCTGATACAGATCATTTATTCCTGTAAGGATGTTTCCGGTGAATTGGGTAAGCATGGCGCTTTGCTAGAGGCCAACCTTGTCTTCTAAATCGGTAAAACGTAGTACGAGGTACTTACTTGTTCGGATAGTCCGACGACCGAATTTACTACCAACATATACGGGGATCTCATGGGCCGCTTCCCAAAGATTCACCGATGACGTATAACTCGCACTCTAAATTTATCTGGGATTAATTAGAAGAGGGAGAAAATTAATCTGGGATTAATAGCGGAGATATTTTATCTGGGATAAAATATCATTAAAGAGAGATAACGATTAATTTGGAATTAATCGATAAATTAATATATTTGATATATTAAACGAAATTGGATTTCGACGCGGAATTAAAATTAGATTTTAATTCGGGCGAACGAATTAATTTAGAATTAATTCGTTAGTGACATGAATAGTGATTTTGCTAGGCGTAATCATTTAATTACGACGCAACGGAAAATTCGTTAATTTAGAATTAACGAACCTGAGCCCGAGATTACTTGTGAGTGCATTCGCATTTGGAATTCGAGTGCGGCACGCAAGTCAAATCAAGCGTCAAATCGCTAGTCGCATCTAGAGTCACATCAAGCGTCAAATCATGTCACTTTGACTGATGTGACACTTGATTGATTGATGTGATTGATTGATTGATGGTAGTTGTTGGAGTTGTTGGTTGGCTTTATTGTTTGACTTTTGTAAAGCCACTTTTGTGGTAAATCATTTTAATATTTTTGGAAAATATATAAATGGATTTTAAACACAAAATACCAATTAATTCAACACATTTCTCTCTTCCTCTTTCTCCCTCTTCTCACGCCCAAACCAGTGGCCTTTTGCTTCTTTTTTTCCGAGCAGTGAGGGAAGCTTGAAGTGGGATTTTGTGGCAAAATCTCAAGTGCTAGCACACTTATGAGACATGCGAAGGTGATAGGGAAGTCCACCCATGAGCTGGGAACCATTCGACGAAGCTTGAAGCTTGACGAAGGACCAAAATCGAAGCCAAAATAGTGAGCTTGGACTGCACACTACCGAATGCACAAGGAGCAGATTTTTGAATTTTGTTGCTTGCCGCGTCGCTCAACCGATTGATGTGAGTATTCTGCAACATCTTCGATTATTATTCACACTTGATTCATGCTTATAATTGATCTTGGGACCTTAATAGAAACCAACAATAACGAACCCTTGAGCCCTACATGTCCTCTATTACAAACTGATGATATCCAAGATTACTTCTCGGTTTAGCTTCACACCCCACTCCAGTTTACGCGTGTGTAACTAGACTCACCATATTACGTGTGTAATATGAAAGTTGTCGTATGAATTTGCCTCAAATCCAGCATCTGATGCTTCTGGATGTCGAGCTGTGATAGATAGTAGGGAAATGATTGTGCGCCATCCCACGTGGGATCTAATGTGAGTTAAATTTACTTTTACAAGGCGCATTATTTCTTGTGTAATGGGTTCGCAATACGCATCAGCTACTCTGGCATCAAGTTTCAATAATAACTGTAGTGACTTGAGTAGCTCTTCTGTCAGGTTCTCCTTATAGGGAAGAATTCGCTGGCATATCCTGAGGAGCCCAAACACAGCCTTTTCTACAAGCATGGATGGAATTACAGTTGAGTGAACAATATTAGCTATGTGCTCATAAACAGCATGCCAGATAAGCATAATCCTATCTCGGTTATTCAGTGTAATTGCAACCAGCAATTCCAGGCAAAACACTCATGTGTCTTCATCTTCGCCATAGCTATTACCCTTACAGAGTCTGCCTGATGCCAAAATAAGGGCCTTCAAAAGATCCAACAAAGACTCAGCTTGGAGAAATTTACTCTCCGTAAATATACTATCAATGTGGCAATTCTGTATGATTTCACGAGTGCGCTGATGAGCAACAAGCTCTTCCTCACTAGGCTGCAACCTTGGCTTCTCGATATCAAATGATAAGAGTTGACTGAACCGACCAATCAGGCTAGAAGACTTCCTAGGAGTGGCGACAATTGTTATGTGTGATGCTGATATAGAACTTGTTGCAGGTTTCTCCCACTCTAGGTCAGATGAGGGCTCCATATCATCAGTTGCATCATATAACTGACAAAAATGGTAGTTGGTGGTTGAATTGGCAAAGTATATGGCTAAGAATCCTGGATTATAACTTGGTAATAGAGTATGGTTCTAAACAGGTAGTATGGCATCTAGATTACAGCATACACATAAATGTTTGTGGATCCATTGGAACGGGGAAGAATCCAATTACCAAGAAGCAACAGGTGGAACGAGTAGCTGCGTCTGGCATGCAGACGTTGGAGACAATAATAAATCTGAATTAACAAAATACTCAAGCACATGATAGTAATTTTACACCATATCACGCAGCCGTGTAGTGTGAGTCTACTGTCTTCACAAGATCAATACCTGACCCTCAGCTGGATTATTGTCATGTGGGCTTATTATCGCATGAGTAATGGGTTTGGTGATGGGCATTATCATGGAATGGGTTTTTGGGGCGGTCTGTATGTTGAGACGACATGGTTGTTCATGACGGGCTGTCTTCGAATGATCTGTGCATGATCATGGGCAACACATGGTGGGGAGCTCTCTTCGATTGGAGTATCCTCTTTAAAATGAATTTTCTTCCACGCAGTGTCAAGTTGGGCATTCACCTCACAATGAATCTTCACAGGTGTTAATTGGAGCATTCTCATTGAGCCGAGTTTACATCCATGTAATGTCGAGTGGGATAGTATCCACATGACGTGTCTTCATTTGAAGCCTCTTCCTTGAGCCGAGACTACATCCTCGTAGTGTCGGGTGGGATGCCAACTTGTTGTATCTCCATCTAGAACGTCCTTCCTAAGCCAGGACTACATCTTTGTAGTATCGAGTGGCGCTTCTGCCTCTAGCTAGTAGTTCTTCCATCTCATGTCGAATGAGATCTTGGGCAAGTGACAAGCCTCATATGTGGAGTGTTGAGTGGAATCTCTAGTAATGTTGACCGAGATGTCCTCGCCAAATCTTCATCCGAGTACTGTCGACTGGGACAATCTCCTTATGCCAAGTACTTCGCTTCATCATATGGGAATCCTCCTACGTAGTCTGAAGGGAATGACATTCAATTTGTACCATCTAAGGTAGATGTTAACCGCCCCAATCAGTCTCAAATATATGTCAATTATGGAGAATACTTCTTGGTTGATTGGGTATGCCAGGGATTATGAGGGTATCCCCATGTCGACTAGAGGAAGTGTGCAGAATAATTCAAATGATGGTCTATATTTGGTGTTTGCTCCTGATGTCGATGCAATATGGTAGAGGTGTTTGGAAGGATCGTAAATGGAGAGGTCTTTGCCCGCTATGAATAGCTAGGGCCCTAAGGTGGGTGCCAAACTGTAGGCACTAGTTTTCACATGAGGCCTACAATCGAGATTTCATGAGAGAGGGCACTGGCGATCCTGCAAAATAAAGAAAGTAGAGTGAACGGAGAAGGTCTACCCACCGGTGTGGTGGATGCCGTAGGCACTCCGACGCCCAAGTCAGTAAATGAACAAAGGAAGTAGTAGATGAGAGGTCAATGTTAGATGCTACCTTGAACTCCGTAGGATGCCGTGGGGGCGGTAGGTAGCAGAAGTGGTGAGCTCGAGGATGTCCCAAAGTTGTGAGTAGGAGAGCTAGAAGTTGAATGTCCCCTCCTCCTGGAGCCTCATTTCCTATATATACATGCTTTAGTAACGTGTGCCTTTATTGTCCTTTGATTTCTCGTCCGTTGGATCATGATAACGGTCGACTTCGTGAGGTGCAATCACTGTGTTTTGCCCGTTGTAGGCTGAAACTGATGAGTTATAAATGGTGTTTATGAGCCTGGGCGTTATGCCGACTGGCGTGGGGTGAGCCATGATTATGGTTTGGGCACGTGGTATTTCACCAGGCCTTGGCTTGTGAATCTCTGGGCCTCTATACGCTTCGGACCTTGAGACATCCTTTTGAGGTAGAAGCTTGGGCCTGGGTCTTATTTTGGGGAGTCTGGGGTGCGTTCAGTATTAGGCCTAAAGCAAAATGACGAAATTACCCCTGAACCAAATTTGGCATGTACAATATATATGTATTATATTTACATTAAATAATCAAAATATATATATTAATTATAAATGTCAAATTTCACAATTCGACATTTAATAAATGGCTAAAAGCATGTATTTTTCGTTTAACCATTAAACGACTTATAAATAATCAGTATTATTTATAAAGGTTGCCCTAGTGCCCAATAAGTATATCTCATTAGTGAGACTCTCTAGGTTCAGGCATATCCGTCACGAAATCCAATTTCGTGTCCATAATTTACCCACCCGTAAATTATGACGAACACGGATAAAATCTCTGAACCATACAGATCGAGGTCACGGCATACGTATAATCCTTCCGTCACAGGTATCTGGATTATCCCAGAGATATAGATATGAACGTCAAATCTCTTTAGGTATAATCATGTCGACGAATCTATTAGCAATCTCTTAAATAACACTTATAACTAATTTCTACAATGTACCACGGGCCCATGGGTTTTAATAGATTGCTAATTTGGATACCTATATTTTGTATACAGAACTGACGGATCCTATCTTGATACGCACATGATATCATGAGGATCGGTCCACACCCAATGAACAGGCGGAGGTCTGATCTAAATAGATCGGTGATGTGACTGTCATCAAAGTGTGGAGGATACCTCATATATCCATAGTGGTACCTCAAGTCGGAGGATCATTATGCTCAATCAACCCGAGAAGATTCTTATTGAAGATGGTGTACCATCTATTAAGAATTTTCGGTGAGTCATTCAATGTTTATCCGATATAAACACCTATGTCTCTATACGAGTCTCCCGAGACTCATGGTTCATTGAGAAACCATTAGAATCCTTAATTCCAATATACGACACGTACCGGTCTCAACGGGTTTACTTACTAACCAAGTAATAATAAACCTTGACCAGGAACAGTTAAAGAATGATACTGTTATGATACCGCTCAATGTCAGTTGCGACGCTTTTGCAACTGTATCATTTTTATCACTCTATGGTCATTTACATCTTTACCATATAATAAAAGAATTTATATTAAAGAAACTATCTATTTTATTCATTAATAAAATATATACAAAAGTATTAACAGGGAAATACATAAGGAATTGGTGCTCAGAGCACCAACCCTAACAAGAATAAGAAATATTTCAATATTCCTCTGCAGGCTAAGGTAGCGAAGCCCAATAGAGCTTTTGAAGATAAATTCCACCACTGCCATAATTCGGGCAGTGTAAAAGAAACTGTCTATACTATCTCGCACAAATAAGGAGGGAAAGAGCAACAGCATCAGGTACTTTTATTTATCCTATTATTGATATCTCATTGGCTTGTGAAGCTATGACATCTAATTGGATTTTAGATTCTGCTTGTCATATTCACATTTGCAATTCGTTGCAGGTGCTGAAGGAAAGTAGACGGCTGAAATCTAGGGAGACGCAGCTGTGATTCGGGAGTGGCGACTCTCTGGATGCGGTTGCAGTGGGATTATGCGAGATTCCCCTACCCAGTGGGAGACTTTTTTTGAATGACTGCAATTTTATGCCAGGATGTGTGGCAAATATTATGTCACTTTTTGTATTAGATACTGAAGGATATAATGTAAATATTAAGAAACATTATTTATATTTATATGATAGAAATAATATTCAAATCCTTTGTTGTCCAAATGAGCATGGTCATTATATATTGCGTACCTCACACAATATCTTTAATACTGAAATTAATAAACGTAAACTATCTGATATAAGTAAAATTGAACTATGGCATATGAGGTTGGGTCATATAGGCGTGAAACACCTAACCCAGTTGGTTAAGAATGGTTTGATACATGATCTCACCATTGAACCGTATCCAACCTGTGAATCTTGCATTCGGGGTAAAATGACCAAAGCCCCATTTTCGGGTGTTGGACACCGAGCCACTGACTTATTGAAACTCGTACATTCTGATGTATTTGGTCTTATGAGTCAGACTGCACACAGTGGTTTTTCATACTTCATCATCTTTACCGATGATGTGTCATAGTACGATTATGTTTATATGATGAAACATAAATCGAAAACCTTTAAAAAGTTCAAAGAATTATGAAATGAAGTAGAAAAACAGACTGGTCAATATCTTAAATGCCTTCGATCTGATCGAGACGGTGAATATATGAGTGGAGAGTTCATTGTTTATTTAAATGAGAATGAGATTCTTGCTCAATATACTCCTATAGGTACTCCACAGCACAATGGAGTGTCAGAGAGGAGAAATCGGACATTATTAGATATGGTCCGATCCATATTGAGTTATATAGATTTGCCCTATTACTTACAAGGTTATGCTCTTTCAACTGCCGCTCATCTTCTGAATAAGATTCATTCCAAAGCTGATCCTATGACTTCGTATGAGATATGGACCGGTAGGAAACTGAATCTTAGTTATGTTAAGATTTGGGGCTGTCCTGCATACGTCAGGATGGCTAAGCAGAATAAGTTTTTGCCTCAAGGGAAGAAGTTTAGGTTTGTTGGATATCCTTCAAATACGAAAGGATATTTGTTCTATAATACCGAGCATTGAAATGTGTTCATAGCACGCTTCATAAAATTTCTAGAGATAGAATTTTTATTTGAAGGTGGTGATCATAGACATGTTGAACTTGATGAAATACAACTTGAGACCAACGAACCAACGGAGGAACCTGAAGTTCAAGAATATGAAGAACCTTCAACACACACACTCCGTAGGTCACAAATGGTATCTAGACCTCCTGAACGCCTGTATTTGATACAAGAAAATAGTCTTGATGTTCTCTTAGTTGAAGAGACTGACCCTTTTACCTATAGAGAATCGATGTTGGGCATCGACTCCATGAAGTAGCAAGACGCCATGAAATTCAAGTTAGACTCAATACATGTGAATCAAGTCTGGAACCTGGTTCCGCTTCCTGAAGAAATTGTTCCTATCGGATGTAAATGGATTTACAAAATGAAGCGCGTGCCCAACGGAAAGGTTGAAACCATTAATGCCCGACTGGTAGCTAAAGGTTACTCGCAGTGACCTGGTGTCGACGACGATGAAACTTTTTCACCAATAGCTATACTAAAGTCTATAAGGATTTTGTTGTCTATTTCCACTTACCATGATTACGAGATTCGATAAATGGATATCAAAATGACTTTTCTAAATTGATTTCTTGATGAAGAAATCTATATGGAACAGCCGGAGGATTTTGCATCCAGCGAGAACTCTGGCATGGTATGCAAGCTTAAGAAATCCATTTATGGATTAAAACAGGCTTCACGAAGTTGGAATCTTCGATTCGACGAGATAATCAAATTGTCTGGTTTTCTCAAGAATTTGAAAGAATCATGTGTGTATAAGAAGGCTAGTGGGAGTATGGTGGTATTTTTAATTCTCTAAGTTGACGATATCCTGATCATTGGGAATGATATCGGGAAGATGCAAGGCATCAAAACTTACCTCTGTAAGAATTTCACCGTGAATGACCTTGATGAGTGGTAAATAGATCATTATTTCTCACTCCTTTGAATTAATATTTTTTATATTTTCTTGA